>BMAU01021426.1:600000-813271 GCA_019973935.1 Trichonephila clavipes
GTATAGAAGTTCTAACTATACATAGGCAAAATATTATTATTAAAGTAGTATTTTGAAAGTATGTCATTCGTTCTTCAATATCTTTGCCCCCCCCAAATAAATAGAAATTAAAAACTTTTTTCTTGTAATAGCATTATTAAAACAATTTTATATTTATATTTTGATTCATCTAACACTAGTTTTATAATATATATATATGTGTGTGTGTGTGTGTGTGTGTGTGTCTATTTATACTCTTTTTCAAAATCATGGTTTCGAACGTAGTCACAATGTACCAGAATGAGAGCATTTAAGTTGTGTGTTCAAAATCTATCGTAGCGATTCTAATAACTCAAAAATATTACACATAACGTATTTTCTGGATTCTAAGCCGCCATTGATTCTAAGCTTCACCCCAAATCCTCAAAATGTTTTTCGAAAAATTGGGCCATCATCCCCTTTAAGCAGTACCCCCAATTCTCTACAAGTTTTTGAGAAAAAATAAAAAAGTTGTGTAAAAGCTCCCTCGCGCGATATCCGATATTTACGAATTTTTAAAAGATTTTTTAATGAGAATAATAAGAACTTAATAATTTATTTTACCACTATTAAAAACTTCCAAATGAATCATCACTTCCAATGTCACAGCTGACTTCGGAATATGGTGCCGGCGTCTTCATTTTCCCTACACGGTGTCGTCTTCAACGCAATCTAATTTTTTAAAAGAATGTATTATAGAAGTATGCAAAAGAATTATTAATGACTGTGGAACATTTACAAGCAAAAATTATATCATTTTGCTGACGCCATTGACGTATATTTGTTTTATCCGTGTTAAATATTCAATGGTCGCTACTTCTCTGTTTCCCTTTTTTTCTTCCTTCCTTTTCACACTTGCGTCATAGAAACTCGTCTGGATGCTATTACCGATATCTTGGATGTTTAGGTGATTAAAAGAAAGAGTATACATTTTTTTTTCTAAATACGCGCGCGAGCACACAGCGATATTAAGTATAGACTGCGAGCTGGAGATAAACTACAGAATAGGATAAGTTATCGATACAGGTGGCTAGAATGGAAGGTCAGATTTTTCCTTTGAAAGGGGTGGAAACTCAGTTTTCCCCGTCTAACAAATGTTTTGCCTTCGGTTCTAAGCCACACCCGATTTTCAGCAGCACTAACAATGAAAAAAAAGTGCGGCTCAAAATCGAGTAACTATGGTATGTTTTTATAAATTTTTTTGAATCTAATATTTATATTATTTTCTGGTGAATTTACTAAAATATAGATCTTACTGTATGAATATTTTTTAATTATAGCCTACTATTTAAATAATATCGTCATAAATGTCACATTTCTTGTAATATTTATTCGGACATTTCTAATTTTTTAAATATTTTAATAAAAATCTTAAAATTATACTACATTCTATGAGTAAATGCGTGTAATAGTTTGTTTTAGCCATACTTTTATTGATATAAGTTTGTATAACTGCTTTACAGGATTTTTAAAAAGTTGCTAAAATTACCTTCATAATTGTGATTTTTCTAAAATTTTGATAATTTATTTTAAACATTGTGATAAAGTTCTAATATTTATTGGTATTGATCCCTCAGAAAAGTTTTAAAGTATGCTATTTTCAAAAAAGTACTCTAAACGTGTTCGAATACCTTAATAGATTTGTAGTTTTTATCTTGGGAATCTCGTGTAAAAGAAATAAATTTGATCTATATATAATTAGACAATTTTTTTGTCAGAATTAATTTGTCTGAAATATTTTTTGCTTTCAATAACTTGCAATATTTTATTTAAGTTATTAAACTACCCTAAAATCATGACTTTTTTCAAAAATTGACAAATTTTTCAATGACTATTTTATAGGCCATCTTACTAGCTTAATAACAATACCAAGTTTTTTTATTTTCCCTCCACTAGAACAAAAACTACAAGTGTTTTAGTAAAAGCAGATGCCATAACTTTACACAAGGTGATTTATGAATAACTGTTTTATTTCAAAATTTGCAGTCCTTTATGTGAATATAGTCAATGTTTTTTTAAGCAATTTCGTATAATGACTAAGATAAAGTGCTCTAGTTTTGGTAAATATTAAAATATCTCTTATCCTGAAGGCCACTTCAAACAGGAATAACAAAGTAACACATCAAAATTGAAAAATTGAGAATTTGTTCATAAGATCGTTGTACAGAGCGGGACCCGTTTATGTAATTTTTTGTACATTTTTACTAGTTTTTTCCCATTTTAATAACAATAATTTTTTTTCTTTTATCAATTTTAGAATTTTTTCCTTAAAATATATTAAATAAATATAAAAGTCACAAAAAAAATCCCATAACTCTATTTTTTCAAAAAAAACTTGTCACAAAAGTAGTCCTTAATAATACCTTAATAACTATTTTCTCAATGCATTCTTGTTATTTTATGCACAGTATTTTACCTAATAATAAATATATAATTTCAAATACAGGTGTACTGTTTAATCAATCTTTTTTTTATAAGTTTTTTGCCTCCTTTGACTAAACGGCAAATAAATTCATCGTTTTTAACCCAAAAATTTATTATCATGGATTTTCCACCGTGTCTTGTCACTAGTTAGTCTTTTAGTCTTTGTTTTCCCAAATTGAATATTGATTTTTTTTCCTTTCCAGATTGTTTTAAAGTCATTAGACATAAAATCTTTATGATAATTGCTTTATGTAATTAGTTTTCACTTTGGAAATTCATTATTTATAATTTTGTAAATTTTTTTGCTCATTCTCCCCACTAAAATACTAAAATAATCATTTTCAGTTAGTAATTTAGAACTTTTAAAGATCATTAATTAAAACTAACGCAATAAATCATTTAATTTATTTACTTAAGGCCCTTTTGATTTTGTAAAGAAATCAAATGATTTAGATTTAGTTTTTCTTAGAGTTTCTCTATTTCATTTTTAGAACTGGGGAAAAAATCATACTTTATAAAGGATTCAAATAATTATAAATTATGAAAAATTATAGAATTATTGTACAAAACACCTATTTATGCAATCTAAGTTATTTTGTTTAGTTAATTTATCTGTACATTTTTATCATAACATTTGAAATATTCTTTTACATTACGTTGAAACTAGATTTACGCCTGTTTTACATTTGTTGCTGTTTTAAAATCACATTTATTTACTATCACAAACACAAAGGGATGACACGAACGAACAACAAACACGCTCACAAAGAATATAAAGAACAAAAACTTTTCTTTTTCGCTCCCGAGATCTTATCTACTAGAATCATGGTCAACCGAAAGCTATTATTTTTGATTAAGACTTTTCTGATTGGTCCAGATACTCAGGTGATGCAAGATTGCATCATCCTGAGTTAAAAAAGATTACCTTTAAATTTTTTGAAAGATAAAATCGTGGTTAATTTCCGTCAGGGGATTAAAGTAAAAATTGTTTATCACGCGAATTCCTAGAAAACTCAAGACCACTATTAATTAAATTGCCTCGAGAGAAAATTTAAGTGACCTATTGCATATATGTGAAGCCATGTGCCTGAGTGATAGCGTATAGCGCTTCCACGTCACAGGTCCGGGGTTCAAGGTCGACTTATCCTTTCAGTGGGTCATTTATTTAGTACCAAGTATGCTTGGGAACAGAACATCGATTGTTTCGCGTCAGAATGACCACTTGACTGAAACATCTACACATGCACCTTAGCGCCTAAGGTAAAATACAGAAATAGGCAGAGTAGGCATTGGTTCTCATGGGCTGTTGCGCCACTGAATTTAGCTATTAAATATATTTATGAGTTTGAGTTATTATTTAATTGAATTCATAGTGTAGAACCCTCAACAATAAAAAAAAATCAGCAACACATTTATTTGCGATTTAATTACACAATTCATTTTTGATTTCATATCTTTATAGTCTTCGTTCATTTTATAACTGTTATTAATACTATATTATACTTATTTTTCTAATTCTTAATTTAACAGACTCCTCAATTCCCTGATAATATTTTTCCCAATTTACAAAATACAAAATAGTAGCACTTTTAGTGGACAGCTCCTCAGTACAAATAACAAGCAGTAAATCTCTTCAGTATAATTATTAAACTATTTTTGTTAAATTAATGAACAATTAAGAAGTACCCAATTAACCGTAATATGCTAAATTTTTATTCAATAAACAAATAATGATATTCAAACAAAAAAAATAAAAATTACAGAATTAAATCCATCTATGTTCTATTTTATAACTATATTTATATTTATTATTTTATAGTATTTTTGTATTCTATTTTTGTTTATTTTCTAGTTAATCAAAAATTTTAATATTTCAGAAAGTATTCACATATTTATTTTTTACCGCATTCTACCGAATCAATAATATAAAACTGTTCAAAACTTCTGCAAACCAAAAATTATTTTTCTCACGTTATACAATATAGAGATAGCGTTAATATGTTTTATTAGTTAAGCAGTTTTATTGGTTACAAGTAAAATTGCTCAACTAATTAACTTTCTCAATAAAAGTTACAATTCACATTTTATTTCACTTATAGTTAACTTAATTTAAAAAATATATATTATATCAATGAAAAGATTTTAATATTTTATTCTATTAATGTGCTTTATTTCAAAAGTTTGCGTTAAAAACGAAATAAGTCGTAGTTAAAAGTCGTAGAGTGCCTACTCAGTTCCCGGACTCGTCATCTGATCATGTTATAATTTAAACTGTTTTTCAATTCCTACTACTAACTCACAGGCGACTTAGCGACCACTTTGGCGACTTGTGCCAAAACTTGAAAAGGTTTTTTTTCCTCACGTTTTAAAGCATTCGGTTGAAATGAAATTTTATATACACGATTGTTTTGGATGACAATACGATACTTTAGTGATAATTAATAAAAGTTAATTACCACTTAATGTTGTGATTCTGTCCTATGTATATACATATTTATTTTAATTGTAACTATTTAATAAGAAGTAGCTAAAATAAAATTTAATTTGTTGATCTAAGTAGGAATTGACTTATAATTTTTTTTTTATATTACTTATTTAAAGGAAACTTTTAAGGGGAACGCATGCTCTAAAACGTCAATATTTTAATTTGGCATAGACTTTTCTGTCTGAAAGTGTTCTAGGTTTTGTTAATTCTTTTTAATAAAAAACGAAAACATTTTTAAGTATGTGAATATCTTGTCTCATACCTCTCATACCATATAAATTTTATTCTGCTTCTAAAACCTGATATTTTTTTAAATCTTATCCAAAATTACCTTTTTAAGGATATTTTATCCTGTATATATAATATATTCATATGTAGGAAGAAAGTGACTCACTCACTCATCACGAGATCTCCCACAGACTTGAAATCCGTCAAGCAGGCTATTTTTTTGGGTAGAGATCCACTGAGAAAGGGTTTTGTGAAAATCGACTCACACACACACACAAGATTGAAGGTTTCGGGGGCATTATAGATTTTAAAATATATTCCTTTGTGAACTGTTAAGTTTATAGACTTGAAAATCTCGGCAAACATGTTTATTCCGTTGAGTAGGGAATGAGGGAGGAGGATGGGAAATGGGATTTAAGGAAATTGATCTCAAGAGGGGGCTACAGGGGTGCTAGTGATAAGTCCTTGACCACTCTAACTCAGGGGTGGGCAACTTATTTCTGCTCGATGTCCACATATTGAAAACAGAGGGAACCGAAGGGCCGCATCTTTTTCAAACGATTGCATTTGCATCTCAGAATAGATGTACATCGTACTACATAAAAATCAATAAATGGTAAATAAAATAGTAAGTTTTATTCAATTTATTTTTACTGTGTTAATTTCATATGTATAGTTGCATGTACAATTAATTTCAGAACCAGTTGAATGAGACAGAATTACCCTATCACACTTTTTACAACTTTTTTAAGTAAGAAACTAAATTGTTTGTTGAAATTTTCATCACAGCCGACCATTTTATGTCATCCAACTTGCATTTATATTAATTCTTGTTTATTTTCATGTTAGAAAAACTTTGCTCACACAAATATACGTTGTCCCAAAACTAGAGAACCTTTTCTGTCTTTTTTTCTCACTTTCTCGGTGGGCCACAAAAAAAAGCTCTTTAAGAATAGCATGTGGCCTGCGGGCCACATTTTGCCCATTCCTGATCTAATGCTTTAAGTGTTATTTGGCTTAATCCTTGACTTACACCAGTACAGACCATTCCCTTTCCGTCACTGAATCAAAATCGCATATTATTTGAATCTGGCACCACGTGCGTTTTGCAGAAGGGGAAGAGAAGGGAAGAGACACCAGGGGGAGGAGAGGGCTGCTGCCTTTCAAAGTTGTCCTCTTCTCTTCCCTATGGGAAAAATCCGGGACAGAACCTTCCCTGTGACAGGAGGCTTGTTCGCTGATAATTTCGCTTCCTAATTAGTGATTCCTCATTAATAAACCGTCGCCTTTTCCATCCTTCCCCCTTCTTCTTGCCTCCCCCACCATACCCGTCTTGTTTTGCGACCGCAGCGAGGGATTCCGAAAGCAACAATTGTAAAGGTGAGGGGGAAGTGTCTTTCGTTTTTAAAAATGTTCCAACTTTTAATTAAAATGTATAGGGATGGATTTAGGGTTTCGTGCATTTTGGGAGAGAAACGATAGAAAAGAGTTTGGCAAGGTTACGTTTTAGCGGTCAAGAATTTTTTTTAAATTTTAAAATACAAAGGTGTAGCTTAAGAGGTATCTTCGAAACTTAATCATTGCTCCTTCTGGAAAAGTATTACTTGACAAAAATTTAGTGGGGTAGACAAGGGTGGGCAACTTGTTTTGACTCGCGGGCCACACTGGGAAAACGGAGGATACCTCAGGGCCAAACCTTTTTAAAATGATTTCATTCATTATTTAAAAAAAATAGGAAATTTAAGTTAAATATTTCAGTGGCAGTTCTATCCAATCTATTTATTATGCTAATTTCATATTTATAACTGTAAGCACACTTACTTTTAGAATCAGTTTGTGATATGGGAGAATATCTCTCGGAGTATCAGCGTGAGCTAAAGGTGTCGGATTAACGAAAGAACTAGAAGGCTTCATTATCTTAATATGACTTTATTAAGATATTCAACTTAAACCTTTAACAAATTAAATTATAATAGTTAATGTGAGAGAATCTACGATGGAAAAATACGCAACACACAATATATATAGATAATAACGACTTAATCTAATTCGGACCACTATCAATAACTGAACCACCTAAACTCGATTCTAATTCAATCACTGATTCTAATATTAAATAGTGAATCCTACCTTGTTGCAGTCTGAAGAATCAATAAAGGCAATTCTGTATTTACTTGCGTGCACTGGTATGCACCTTAGGTCTCAATATCTTTGTCACTTATAACTTCTAATCACCGCCACGTATCTTTATCCAAACTTGAAACACGAACTTCACTTTTCTCTACTTGCCATCAACTGCCACAAACTGACATCAATTGTCATACATTGTCATCTCGTTTACTCTAAGTTCCGATATTGAAAAGCTTGTTAATTTGCATCTTTCATTCACACTTCACTTCTTGGATTTGGCTAGAAAAGGGTTGCCATTAATTCTTCCAAAGAACCCAAAGGACATGTTAAAAAAAAGACGCGTGAGCCCTTCACAAGTTTAAGGAGACAATGAGAGTTTACTTGTTAAAAATCTCATCACAGCCTGCAAGTTAATATCAACCAACTTGCCTTTGTAATCAGTGGCGTAATATACACCATACAATCCCCGGTGGCCGTGGTAGCCGAGTGGTCAAGGTATCGGATCGTGGCTGGCTTGTCACGAGTTCGAGTCCAGTACCACTACAGACCCACCGTGTAGGGAGACGATGCACGTTAAATCTGTCGAGAGCTGAAACGTCCTCCCGTTGGTGTTTTGTGGAAGTTAGGAGAGAGGGTGCCAGCTGAGGTGTCGTCCACGTCACTTGACTATAGTTCAAAATTACGTGGTCCGTCGCCAAAAGTCCTCGTGTAAGCTGAACAGTGCAACGTTAATATTCACTCACCCAAACCTCGCAATCCCCACATCGTGAAGGGGCCAAAAGCCTATGCTATGTTATGGTCTTACGATCCTTTGTAAGATCCGGCCTGGGGTCCAAAACCCGACGTTACAGAGGGGTCCTAGTGTTCTCCGTTACGCCATTGTTTGTAATCATTCTTGTTAATCTTCATGCAAGAAAAATTGTGCTTGCAAATATATTTCAAGCCAAATATCCAAAACGACTAGTCGCCCAACCGGTATAGCGGTTAGCGACGCTGACTGCGGTGACGTAGGGACTGGGTCCGAACCCCGGAGAAGACATGGACGTTTGTAAACGTATAGTGCATTTGCGGCATGGGGGTACTCTAAATAGCCGTCGAGCCACAAGTCCTCTCGTGAGGTTGGTGGAAGGGGAAGAGAGGTGGGAGGCCCCTGATCACTCCAGGTTGTTCTCCTTCAAAATTGGGGTGAAACCGAGCTAAATCGTTCTGTCACATGCATGGTGCTCAAAGCTACGGCTAACGACAGATGTCACTTAGTCCTTTGCCATGATGAAATTCGTGTGCCTTGATCTGGTCTTTGCCGATCAGGTGGCATTAGTCACAACAACAACTCAATAACAAGCCAAATATAAAGAACAATTTTCCAGCATGGAAAATTTTCAGGAGACTAAGATTTGTAAAAGGTAATTAATGTCATAAACATTTCCTTCACATCTGACTTCAAGTCAATAAGTTCAAGTGGTAACTCCTCAGGTGCTGCATTAATATCAGCAGTAACGGGATAGCAGAGAAAACTAAATTTAGACTCAATTTTTTTTTAAAAAAATAAAAGTTCTGAGGTCTTGTTACCATCGTCCTCCAAATTCTACAAATGTCTTAGTAGAAGCCCTTTTAGATATTTAGTTTTCTTAAAAATGAACAATGCAAGAAATCCCTCATTTGATAGAAATTTCGATTCAAAGTGGATTTTCTGACTGTCTTGTCGGGCCTTTACTTGTCTAATTCTGGCTTAAAACGATTATCTTTTATCTTTTTTTTTCCAATTTGAACTTGAAATTATTTCATGGGTTTTTCTTTAAATTCACCATTTTAAAAAAGCATTTAAGCATCAATTTGGCATTTATTTATAAAAAATCTTATCAAAAGATAAACTGGCTATAGTTTGTTTGTGTTTCATATTCAATTCCTAATAGTTCACAATCTCCCTCTATGTATATATTTTTTATATATCTATCTTGCTCAAATTTTCAATCGTTAACAAAATAGTTTTTACTCACCTAATCAAATTCGAATACATTTTTTTACACTTGCAATGGATAACACTTGATGTTGGTAGTTTTTTTCAAATATTAATTCAGAAATTAAGTTTATTAAATGAATAAATAGTAACAAACAAAAATAATTATCCAACACTGTGTATAAAAAGAAAATCGCTCATTGTGTCCCCTGTAGTGCAATTGATAGTGTGTGTGCGTTGGACTTCTAATCCAAAGGTTGTGAGTTGGAATCCCACCTGGAATGGCCTAATTTCTGAGAATGGGATGTCTTTATTATACCATTTTATTAGAATAACTAACCTTTGAAATGCAGAATTGCGTAATTATCAAGCAAGCTCTTTTGAAGTAAACCGTAATTAATTTTGGGACTTTCTAGAAATTACGATATACATTCTCCTGGCAAGAAACATTTAATCTACACGTATAAATCTACAACAGCACACGTTCACAAATCACACAAATATTGAACGCAACAATGCCATTATGTAGTCACAGTTTTCGCAAGGTCAATGAAACTCATGGTGCTGTCAAATGTTCAATTCCTATATTGCCTGCCTGCATCGCATCTAACTTTTCACTAATGTCTAACCTTTTCGCATCTTATAAGAATCCTAGACCCTTCTGAATTTTACAAGCTACATCCATTTTTATCATTAAGTTTGGTAACTTGGAGAAATTCGGTCACTATGTCTCCAAGGTTACATCTGTTCGCTAAATTAGTGCTTCTCAAACTTTCAATCTTTGCGACCTAACATTCAATCATAATTTTCATCGCCCTCACTCCCCAACCCTTCCATACAACAATAATGTATTGAATTCAATAATATTATACTTTGATGCTAAAGATATAACACGACTTAAAACTCCTAAGTGCGACCGGCGTATATAAACACCTCGCTCAGCGCAAAAGCGTTATTTTTCCCATTCGCATACATACGTCTTTCCGAAGTACGATCTTTTCTGCGCACTTTTATCCATCTAACTGTCCCGAGGACTTAGGAATGCAATAAAAGGACCTTGACCGTGTCTGAAAATAATTTACTTATTTCAGAGGATTTGATTATTTACTTCGTTCCCTCCTCCCCAATACATCACAAACTCACATCTACGAGGAAAACGGCGGCATTGGGAAACGAATCACGTGATTGGGCATTTAAGGGATTTAATATAAACCGCACAGAATATCAAGATAAGTGTTAATTTTTGTATATTATTTTATATATGACTAGCCCATGGGGTCACTGATAATTATTAAACTTGTTATTAACTTTGTGACGGGTCTTTACGCGACCTTCATCGACTAATCCTCTTGGGGAATCTTTGGGCTAGTATTCACGTTTATTTCACAGCCATCCCTCTCAAGAAGAAACCCTGAGATGCAAATTAGTTAGAGTACATAAAGTTAGAGTTTAATCATTGTGGGTCAGAAGCAGCGGAGCATCTGAATGCAGCGTTACTAAGGTGAGATTTAGGATTTACGCATCTTGACTTAAGGACGTAGTTTGGCTACTAGACTAAATTAGTGGATCAGAAATTAATAGATTAGGATTGGTACAATTGAATAATAATAAATTAGATTTATCATGGATAATTCTGGTCATGCTTCGTTCCCTCCCACATCTTTAGGTAGGTAGGACAATGAGAAAGCGACTTCAGGTGGAAGTCGCTTGCTACTTAGTTTTGTTACATTAATTATCAAGTACATTGTGTGGTACAGAAATATTTATAAGTGTATCATATTAGTATAAATGTTTTTTATAATGCCAAAATGTATTTTAATTGTTTACTTTCAGTAAATTGATAATTTTTTTAATTAATCTTTTGTTTCTCCGACTTTTCAATATGCTCGCCCCCCTCGTAGAGTTATCACGCCCCACAGTTTGCAAAATGTTGCACTAAATATAATTAAAGGAATTTTCCTTTTTGACGTAGAAATTATATTGTTGTTGTTGTTACTAATGTCACCTGATCGATAAAGGCCAGATCTAGGCCCCCGAAATTCATCATGGCAAAGGGCTAAGTGACGCCTGTCGTTAGCCGTAGCTTTGAGCACCATTCAGGTGACAGTACAATTTGGCTTGGTTCCACCCCAATTTAGAGGGAGAACACACTGGGGTTGGTCAGAGGCTTCCCACCAACCACACGAGAGGACTTGCGGCTCGACGGTTATTTAGAGTACCCCCATGCCGCAAATGCACTATACGTTTACAAACGTCCTTGTCTTCTCCGGGATTCGAACCCATTCCCTGCGGCACCGAAGTCAGCTAACCACTATACCCCCCGGTTGGGTGACACAAATTACCTTTCTGCCCACAATATACTTTCTGCAAAAAAGCGAACAAAATCAAATATTTCCGTAACAATATGTACAACTTTTTTTAAAATAATTATCAAAACAAATAAGCCTTTTTTCATGCACTTACTTTAAAAGTAAGTCTAAATTGGTAACCTTAAACAGTCGGCACATAAAAGTTTTTGTACATGGATCATTACCTGTCAAAACAAATTATAAATACAGTTGTAATTAATAAATAATTAATACCCAAATTATTCCAATACAGAATCCATTGCTTTCCAAATGTTAATATTATCTTAAAACAGTAAGATACGAAATCTTAGAAGCTTAACTTTCAGAATTCGGAAACAAACAAATGAATATGTGTATTAAGTCATTATGATTGAAGAAATTTACTATTAAAAATAATTCCCTCAAAATACTTAATAGATATTTAACAAAATATAAGGAAATGTTGCATACGCTAAACACTATTTAACCGCGTTTATGTACGTTGTTAAAGAATACTGATATCTTATAATTATGTTGCATCAATAGAGTATCTATTATAATTTATTGAAATATTAACCTCGGTCAGTTTTCTTTTTTGAAAAATTTCGATGTGCAGGACAGTGAAAGTTTGTTTTTCGCACTGTATGTATTCAAGGATAACGAAATGAATACGCTACTATTGGTAGCAATGTTCATTTTAGATGATTTAATATTTTAACATCATAAATAAATTAATTTTTAAATTACTCTTACTCAATGACACATGTAAATTTAAGATTTGTTTTCCTTTAAAATATTAAATCGGAATTTGTTACATTTTAAATTCAATCTATGTTAGTATTTTAATCTTTATCTGATTCCTGGACCAATATTTACCAACTCATTTAGCCCTTGGTTCGAGATAACTTAATTTTAAGTTATTATTTTTTATATTAATTACTTAAACCAATTAATCAGTCACGATATCATATATTACGAAATAACTCTTGAGAAGTTACCTCGCCAAATCTCCACTTCAGCCTCCTCTCATAAAATGATAATGAAACACTTCAAATAATAACTTCTAAGTGGAAAGTAAAGGAAAGAGCGTTGCATCCCCGCAGACGAGTCTACATCCCCCCATCCTCACCCCCCTCCACGAGAGAAATCCGCAGACGATATCGCCAGTATAACTAATTAGGACTAAACTCATCATTCCGAGTTAAATAAATTTCCATTCCCCTTCCTTTCCACCCTTTTAAATATTATTCCCCTTCGCAATCTGACCGCTGCAACTTCAGCGCCCTCTCTCGGAAGCTATTTACATAAATACGGCGTGGAACACCGCCTGGTTTCTCTTAATAACACTTTCATTGCCAATGTACATAACGGCGCCTTCAACCGCGAAAGTCTCCCAGCCCACCCACACCTCCAAGGCTGAATCAACCGAAAATTGACCATCAATAAATTGCGGGAACGCTTTCAGCGCGTATGTTTCTGCACTGTAATTTATGTGCGAATGGGAAAAGTGCGGCATTCTATTTAGATACCTACCTCTCTCTCTTTCTCTCTCGTCGCTCCCCCTCCGTCTTTACCTTTTCGCGAGATAAATTAAAATCAACACAGAAATTAATTATCCAATAACATTCTCTGTTTTCTCCCAACCGCCCGTTATGCTGGAGTCAGTTAGGTGTCAGGATCCGGCGAGCATTTGTGCCCCCTTTATTATGAAAAGGGTAAACATAGAACGTTTTCTCGCTGCCTGTTTTCGCCAGAAAACGCTGCCAATTATTCACCGGGCTCCGGCTGTGAGATCGGATGGAACAAATCGGTGGGTGGTGGATGAGTGGGTGGCGTAATAGAATTACGGATGTCTGTTTCCAGAAATGCCGAAATGGTATGTGCTCAAAAGGCTGAGAAAGAGAAAGGGAAAAAAACTTATAGTGCCATAAATATGTACAGAGTTTGGAAGCTGGTTTTGATTTTCTTCAAAAGAAAAGAGAAGAGAAAATTGTTTGGGTCTGTGGTTCTAGGGTGAAAAGTCAAGGGAGTGAGCAAATATGAATAAAATTTTACTCTGTAAGGCCTTCACACTCATATTCATAGTCAACACACCGTAAACTAATAATGTTATAATATCTGAACAACCGAATAACTTTTTCCCATTGAGAAACTTGTAAATAATTACAGTCGGCCCCCCTTTAACGAATTTTAATCGAGGCCGAACGTTTTATTCGTTAATTTGGGGGTAATTCGTAATATCAGGGTCTAAAAAAACTGAAATATTTTTGCACTTACATTTGGGAAATTCGGTAGTAAGCAATTACACAAAAAATATCCATAATCAGAAATAACACATTATTTATTCAGCAGCTAAAAGATACTGTTAGCGTATTACTACGCACCAGTTAATTCAAGATTTTAAACTATGATAGATGTTTGACAATCGTTCTATCGTTCAATAAAGCGATTATGGAGCGTTAAAATGAACATTAAAAAAACTTGGAGCGTTAAGGATGTTCCCATTTTCAAAATCATACAAACATTCAGCACAACAGTTCAAACCCGTAATCACTATTTCGCATGGGCAATTGAAACAGCCAGGTCGCTGTCAAATGTTTGACTTCAATGTTGTTTTCCTGTAGCGTCCTTATATAGACCGGGAAGAAACTTAAAGAGCATCTAATATTTCTCGTCAAATGATCTTCTTAGAACCTTGTGGGTTATAAGACTTCTATTTTTGTAAATAAATTTGGTGATTTGGCGATATTTGGCGACCAAATTTGTCATCAAGAACGCTCCCATTTAGCATTATTGAAGATTATTATATCTTGGGCTTGGATCTTTCACTGACCGAAAGGAGGTTTTTTTGAAAGGGCAAGGGGAGGAGAAGTGAAATTTCAGTAACAGTATTAATTTAAACGCACAAAAACATTTCTATTGTTCGAGCAAAGATCTTATTTTCATTTTTAGTGAGTTACTAGTATGAAATGTTTAGATTATCGAGGAAGTATGCAAATTAACTTAGTAGTGTGAGAAATGAAACAATTTCCCACATTTTAGTTATTTTCACTATTATTTATTTATTTTAATAATTTAATTTTACTCATTTTAAGAAGACTTAATACAATTTGAACTACTTTCTTTTTTTAAGTATTTAAAAATTATGTTTTAACATTTACATAATGTTTCTATTCAAGAAAATAATACGAGGTGAAGTTTTCATATATTGTTCGCACAGTTTCAAAAATTTAAATTTTTTGAAGAAAATTTGAAAAACCTTAAAATTTTAATTCTTTTGTAATTATTAATTTTTTGACTTGAAATTTTTTTGTAATGTTCTTATGGATATTATAAACAACTTTAGGAATCCGATTTTACAATAACTTAATTCGTTTTTGAGGGGGGATAAAATGTTGATATGCATGCTAAAAATCAACGAAAAGGCCAATCTCTCATACATTTTAATTTTTTTAAAAAGTATTCAGTTTACAGCAAAATAAATCCCTAATTTTGCTACATGCTTTATATGTAACACACAGAAAAAGAATGGAAGTGATTGGTAAATAGTTGTGGAAGGAGTAGTATTTTGAATGCACTAGTGTTTCGAAAAACACAAACTGAGAAAAACTACTTTAAAGTTTATAATTCTGAAAAAAAATTATAAGCTTAAAAACTTAAAATACCACTTTAAGATATTAGTTATATATTTTTCTTTAAAATAATTGCATTTTTTCGTATTTTTTTAACCCATACATTTTTATAAATGATCAATTTTAAGAAGGTATTAATTGCACCAGAAAATTAAAAAAAAATGTTAAAAAAAATGTTTTTCTGTCACCACAGAAAGTTTATTTTTTCTTCACATAATATTGAAGTATTACATTTGTATGAAAAACATATCCGGAATAAGAACTTAAATTATGAAATTATTAATATATAAAATGCCTTAATTCAAAAATTTTACATGCACACATTTCACAAAGAAGAAAAAATACATTATTGTATTGCCTCGGAAATATTCCGCTTTTTATATATTACACATGCTTTTTTACATTTATTATTTCTCTTTATTAATTATATTTTTTATCATAACGTTGTTTTTATTATTTTTTTTTCTAAAAAGGGGGCATGACCGAATTGCCTAATTTGTTTTTAAATGAAGATTTATTCAACTTCTAACTTTCCGACTTGCACAAATGATATATCAATCGAAAGATAATAATACAAAGAATAAGATTAAATAAAAGTAATAAAAAAAGATAAGTCGGTCATTTTTGGGGTACCAAATTATCTTTAACTGTGCGTTAGAAATAATTTCACATTTGTTGAGGAGAAAAATAACTGATCCTTGGTTGTCCTTTCACATGTGTAATATATTTAACTTTTTTAATTTATGTGCGTGTTGAAAATTTAAGTCATCATTTAAACTGATATTTTTCTAAATGTCAAGATTTTTTTAGGTTATTCTACACTGATAACGCACTAATTTGCTTAGATTGGTTAACTGATTGTTTGTTTCTTAACGTCGCACTTTGAAACTACACGTGGGCTAGTAGCGACGAGCCTTGCAATTTTGAACCTTGATCACGTGACGATGACGACACTTAAGCTATACCTCGTTCTCAAAACTGCCACTCAACACCAATGTGATAATTTTGATCCTCAAAAGTCTTCGACTACACTGCGAGTTGGCTAGATTAGTATTATACAGGCAGTAATTAAGAAAATATCTATGAATTTACTAAGCAAATTTTCCAACTGAATTTTGATTTCGTTTATTTCCTGAATGATCACTTTTATAAATTAATATGTCATTCTTTTAATAGTTGACAGGAATTCTCTATTAAAATAATGATATTTATTACACTGATATTAGTAAAAAAATTCGAATAAAGTGTAGGGGAAATATTTAAAAAAAACAGCATGAAATTGCATCGTTATTTTAATGCCAACTTTTAAACAAGTTAGAGATATTCAAACAATAGCCCGAGTATTTTAAACAAATCTTTTATCATCAAACTTTTTGCTTTAAAAAAAAATCCACAAACTCGAATTCCCTTTGAAAAGAACAGACGATTATTTCCATTTAGGATTCCTCACGCAAGAAGGCACTCTTCATCCAACCTTCATCACATTCAGTATATTTTCCCGATTTTACTTTCTTTTTTTTTATAAAAGAAGTGGCGTCATAACGTATACTTTTATTTTCCCATGCCACCCTTCAAAATTCTTTTTTTATTTTATTCGAAATTTTATTTTAATGTGATAATATTTTGATCGAGTAGAACTTGACCCAGCGATAATCAAAAGGAACACAATCGAATTTAGGATGGTACAGTGATCAAAAATGGAAAGAAAAAGATCCCTCTCCCCCTCTCTAAAGAAAGTACGAGTGAGGAGAAACAGTACAGTGGTAATTTGAGCAGCAGGAGTGAGAGGGGGTGCAAAAAAAAGAGAAAGCGTCACCTGAAAGCAATCGGAACACATCCGTGATTATGGCTATCAGGGGGTCTCCATTAGATCGTCTGCAAATTGAGCACTTTTTGAACATTTTCTTCGCAAGTAATGATCTCTCTCTCGTCTGTTCTGTGATATCGCCGAATTTACAAGAGAGGGAAAAAGGCGGGAAAAAAATAGTACAGGAATAATGTTGGAGAGAAGACTTTTTTCAGCGATTTTTACCGTAATCGATGTTTCTCTTAAGATTGCGTAGAACATAATTTGCTCGAAATTTTCGAATTTTCAATTAGCCTCGAAAACAGATAAATTCTGTCGATTCTTCACATAAATTGATGTGATTCAGAGCTTATAAGTGAGCTTAATTAAGCATTTGATTTGTACACAAACATTTGAATTAGTTTGTTTTTTTGTTTTATTCAAATCTTGTCTCCTGTAATTTGATGTCTGATTAGAATTTAGTATAGTCTTGAAAACTCGGCACTCGATATCCTGAAAGTTTGGATAACTTGGCCACATCCTTGCGGATCGAAAATCCATAATATTCCGAACAAATACTTCAAAAACAACAGCAATACTCCGATGCAGAAAGTATTGCTGTTGTTTTTGAAGTATTTGCTGCGCGAGCTATTAATACACTTATATTAAAGTATTTCTAACAATTTTAAGTTCATTTTTAACTACTAAAAGATCTTTTTACTCGGTCTTTTTTACAGGATTTTCATATAAAACGGTACACGAATTTTACGATTTTTTTTTACTCATAATTTTTTGCTCTAACACAATCTTTTTTTAAAAAATGGGTAATTAGTACCCATATTAGGACGAGTCGATCTAATTTACGACAGTTTATAAAATAATTTAAATTTGCTGCAAGTATTGAGCAACGTTTTCTTATTCAAGAACCAGACACAGAGTGAGCATTAAAATTTCAAAGTAATTATAAGTTTTGTGTAGCAGGATATCAAGTATTATACTAGCAACCTGAGAACCCCCCCAAAAAAAAAAAAGAGCTGCTAATAACAGATCGTGTTTCAACAACAAAAAAAAAACCCGAGGCCACTAATAATGAACGAAACTCTTCATTTGAATCAAAACCGACGGTTATGCTAGACATACCTGACATATCTACAGATGATAGCATTTTTGATCTAGTTCATAATTAACGTGCACGCTTGTTATCAAAAAGCGATAAACAGTAGTTAGTAGTTTTATTCCTAATATAATTGTGAATATTTGTATGCTGTATGTACTTATTGACCAAGTTTTCACTGTAAACTAATTTTAATTTTTTTTGCAATAAAAAGGAATTGTTTTTGTGTTTTACAAAAATCTCTAACACTGATTTTATTATTACTTTTTTGCACTGCTGGTTGGGGAAAATATTTAGAAGTATTTCATTTTTGCACGATTTTTTTAAAACTGTGGAACATATCCCCAAATTTACCATGTGTCTCACGTATTTTTACACGATTTTTTGCACGTATTTCTAAGAAATTGATTTACTCTGTAAAAAAAGAGTTGGGTGTAGTTAATCTGATAAATGTTTGGCATAATTTCGCCAAGCTCAAACTGCCTGTATAATTTTACTTTATTTATGCAAGAATACATCATTTATGTAGAGCATAATCATTAAATCAATTTATTCTAGTACTAAATAATTTTAAGGAAGTTTTTTATGGGGGGAGCACAAAAGATAAATTCCAAATTATACGGAGTATAGAAAAAAATATATCAGATATACTGCTTAAACTGTGTTTAACTTTACGAACTAGAACATCTGTTGCATAACAAATTATTCATTCCTTAAACAGTAATAAGTTTTAATGTTATTTAAATTTAATTCAATTCCTAGAGTCAAAAACAAAAACAAAGCATAAAACAAGAAATAGTTATAAACAATTCATTCCAATGATATATAGTTTAGCCATTCAAATTGCTCCAACATATTCAAAACTTTGTTATTTAATTTATTTTCTTCTAGTTCTCCCCCCAACCTTGCGATTTGGAACTAGTGCATTCCAACTTTTATCCTGTGCTCATAATACAAAACCTGCACTTATCGTTCCCATAGGAAAAATATCAATAAAAGTCACCAAACGACTTTTTACAGGGTCTCCCCCTTCGCCTTCTGTGCAAAAATCGCGTGAAAGAACGTTCCAAAAAAACCGGTAGTTGCCCACATGCAAAATGGCCAAAAAGGAGGGGGGAGGGGGTTCAGGATAAACAACGGACTTAATAACTTCCAGCCTCAAATGTCACGAAAGGCAAGTGGCATGTAACATTTTATGCTTAGACGATTATGTGAGGGGGTTAGAGGGGTGGGTCACATGTGGTTTAGGACCGCGCACCGCCAGTCACCAGAGTCTGATAAGCTGGACGACACATTGGTGGGAAAATTGGACATCTGCTGGACCTGGAACTATTTTTTTATCCTATATCAAATGGTCACTTTGCATGTGGAAAACAGTAATGGAAGAAAACAAGAGCCACTGAAGGCTCAAGCAACAAGTGAACATCTTTATTGCGGTACGACACCTTCGAATTTTTCTTTATTTTAGAAGGTAAGGGTAGTAGGCAAATTGGATGTCACGAAATATCAGAGGTTAGCCAGAAAATAAGAAATGTGGCATATATATTTGGTTAAATAATTGTGTCGAAACATTAAGCGTTTCGTGCATTTGTAATTGATGTATGATTTCGGCCTACGTTTTCCATGGTAACTCCGGTATGAAATTTAAATACACTTATAACACGATACTTCCTTGAGGGCTCTAGTAAATGATTTATCTCACAATAATTAATTTCTAATTTGGTTGGTTGGTTTAAAGAGGCAAGAGTCATATTTGGCCAAACAAACGTGAAAAAGTGATGGCTCAGTGGCATAGAGGTACAGTGCTCTCCTTGTAAGCCCAGGGTTGTGGATCCGATCTCAAATAGAGTCGATAGATTTTTTGGATGTTAAAATCGAAGGAATGTATGCCATATGATTATATGGCATTTAAGAGATCCCTTTAGATCATTTTGGCTCTGGTACTCTCGGCAATATTTAACATCCGACGAGAGTTTGAATAAAATTTAATTCAAGTGTCAAAAATTTGACTAGATGGTACCACCACTAAAATGGCTCTCACACTTAAGAGACTTAGTGTCAACAAAGGCATGTGTTCCAAAGTGCAAAGATACAAAAAATTACAACCGTTCCTTTTGAAGCAGAAAAAGTTCTGTAAATACTAGAATAGAAGAAAAGTGAAAGGGGAAGGGAGAGCTATATATAATAACGTTGCCCTAAAAAGCTGCCAGAGTGATTTTGGTGATGGATCTCGCAATTTTAAATCATGGTCAAGTGATGAGAATACCTGAGATGTGCCCCCTCCCAAGTTTTACACTAACGGGAGCGTGTTTAAGCGGCCTCGACATATTTCACGTGTATCAGCCTTCTCTACACGGTGGGTCTTCAGTGGAACTAGACTCGAACTCATGACACGCTGGCCACGAGTCCGTGACCCTGACTACTAAGCTGTCACGGCCATAGAGAGTGACAAAAGTCGAAAACAAAGAAAGTTCGCTAATGTTCACTTCAAGTGGATTATTCGCCTATACTTAAGACAGTAAATCCCAGGAAAAAAATATATCATTACAACGTCTTGGGATCGCAAATGCCGTGCCAACCGAAAAAAGGTCCTGAGAGGAATAGGTTTTGAACGTTTTAATGTCTAAAAAAATAGATTTAAAAGATAATTATGTGAGAACCCCCCTTGGGTTCCACCCTGGACACTAAGATTAATTTGAGGCAAAGAATGACCAGACGCCATTTGTATAATAATAAATTATATTTATTCACTTAGTTCAAATATCAAAATTCTAATGACAAATAGTAAACTATATGTCTGCGTCAAAAAGGGATTTACCATTAAATTCAGTTACGAAATATGAAATTAATCAAAAACTACGCTCAATATCAAAAGGATTTACCAGAATAGGAGGTCTGAGAAATACACGCAACTTGAACTATTACCTTTCATTAAACTTGAACTAATTTTATCTAACTAACGCTTGTGGTAAGTGGTACGAAGCTAGAATATATTACCTGGTTGTTCTTATGATCTCTTCAGGTAGATTACTCCTCCTAAGGCTTCTTCACTGAATGATAACAGCAATACTCCAATAACTTAATCCAATTGAATCCTGCAAATCTCGTCACTACTTCTGCTGGGTCAACCGCCTTCCTCTACGCTAACCTACAACGCTCTCCTTAAATACCTTATCTACTTTACAAATCTCATTTTCTTCTTTTAGAGGTGATTGGAAATATACGCGAATTTACAATCCCCAAAGATGCCTAAGAGTATTAGTGGAAAGGTTCTGTAAAGATTCGTCACAATTAATTCATCATATAAGCCATAAAAGTAATCCGGGAATGTCTGACATGACGTAGCAGGAAATGGGACAAAAAGCACAATGGTCTAAATTCATCACGGCCGCATGATAAATGCAATCACGTAGAAATTTTTCAAGGTGGGGGCAGTAGGTTGAGGGTCGAAAGCTCACCATTCTTGTACCAAACCCCAATACTTTTTTTCCTTTAATAGGGTTGCGTATTGGTATTTTTTATCTTTGCAGACCTAGTTCATTCCTCGGGGGTAGCTGATATCACATTTTATTTCGGCACCATATAGGCGATACCAATTGCCGCAAGTAATTTTGATGCCCAGTTTCCTCCTCTGAGGGAGGAGCCTTTGTTCTGACGATGATAAATTGAACTTAGGTGTTTAATTTTGCCAAGGGCACTCCAATGGATTTTTTAAATACCGCATTATCATATGCGACATGCCAGCGCATAGCTAGCGACAAACCAACTACGCCACCCAGTCGGCTCGTACCCCAATACGCCACCAAACATATTTTGTTGATTTCATCGATTATCGGGAAAAAAAACAGTTAAACTTAATTGTTGAATAAGTTATTATACTTAATTAATAAAATAAGATATTAATTACAAACACTTAAATTACCAGAAATACTATATACTGCGTATATATGTATATATCGATATACAAACAATTACAATTAATCGGGGAAAAAATGAAAGGTGGGGGGTAGAGTTCGGACTCTCTGGACTTCTCTTTTGTGCGCCACTGTAACTAATGAATGCAATCATTTTAAACAGTGCGACTATTAATTCAATTACCCACACCTGATCTAAATATATGCACTACAACGTACTCTTTATCATTAAAATGCAAAAGTTTAGTTCTCTAATTTTTATTCCCTATACCTTCAATGCAAAACGAAGGTAGAAGCGAAAAACTCATCCTTGCTTTCGCAAACGATTTTGGCTCTACATTCTTAGTCAGGAAAAAAAATTACACGATGTCTCAAACAACACCTGTATCTTGCTCGACAACTTTCAGCTAAAGGTGAATGAACTTCAACGCACAAGTATGTCACTCTGCATTTGTTATGCACCTCCTTTACATTAAGGTGACAAGAAGTTTTTGCCCTCAACAACCAACCACTTAAAGTGCTTGAAAATGAAGAATAATGATTTAGCAATTGTCTCTATATTTTATTTACTATCAATCCTCAGTGTGTGACTTATATAAAATTATATATTACTTTACGAAAAAAAGGTACAGTATTTTGGACAGTATATGCAGTACTTAATATTACTGAGTTATTCTCCTGAGTATCAATTTGATGAGAATTTATTACTGCTGTTAGTTCATTACTGTTTATTAAGGCAGCACGAATATTTTTGGCAACGGACCTCGTAATTTTGAGCCACGGTCAAGTGAGGAGGACGACACTTGAGCTGTCCTCCAAATCTCTCTTGTCCCGCGACTCGACAATGCCGGCCTCAAGTTAGTGTCCCTGACCACTAGACTTTTACGGCCCAGATCAACAAGGGTAAAATAAGTA
This sequence comes from Trichonephila clavipes, assembly GCA_019973935.1. NCBI lineage: Eukaryota > Metazoa > Arthropoda > Arachnida > Araneae > Nephilidae > Trichonephila > Trichonephila clavipes. Next base: position 622,931 of record BMAU01021426.1, read on the forward strand.
GCCTAATAAAATATGCTGCTTTTATCAACAGGATAATGAAGTCAAAGTATAATAGTAATATTTTATCACTTTTTCAGCTGAAGAAAAGTTCTGATTTAGGTTTTATTTTGCAACAATACGCGCAAATATAGACTTAACTACATAATGTCAAAAATAAAACAATTTTCTAGACTTTAAAAATTTACCTATTTAATATGCATATTCCTAAGACGATATGGTCTACAGTGATAACCATTATTTAGCGATAAATGTCATAAATCTAAGAACGACAATACAAGGATCTTCAGAATAAATGCGATCTGACTAATAATAATTAAACACGTATAATTGAAAAAAAATGGAAAACTGAAATAATTGGTAGTACTGCTTGATGTTAGTTATAGTATTCGAAACTCAAATAAGTGTACTTATGGCGTGTTCAACCGAACGCAAATAAAGATCTACAGATCTTGTAGATCCGGCAATTAACGATGACTTGCAAAGCATTTAAATACAGAATCCGGTTAGCGATTTTTCGATGTGTGTGGGGTGTGCATTGCAACTCCTATTGTCAAACCCTACATATTGGTGCCACCACTTCTGCTAATCTTAATGACGCGACAGCTGTTCCGGCGTCTCCTCTTGTTGACAGACCCGGACCGGACCGTTTGTGGCCGGATTCCGCAAACCCATAATTACTTAAGCGCCAGATTCCTGTCCTGTGTGAAAAGGGGGAACAGTCTGGAGAGGGGTGGGGGTGTGCGAAACGAAGAGAAGGCAAAAGGCGATAATGAAGTTAAACGCTTCACGCGCCTCCTCCATCCGGCAAACAGCAAATGTCCCCGACAATGCCAAGATTCCGGGGGTTCCAAATCAAATTAATAATTAGAAGGCCATTCTCTAGTGAGATCAGAATATGATTTCATCGTTCACTGTGATGCTCTTGATTGAATTATCTTGCCGCTCAAGACGTCAGGAAGGGGGTGGATCTGCAAGGAGGTATAACGAGGGGGGTGGAAGCAAACGAAAGGGGTTACCGCTACACAGAGTGGGATTTTCTAAGAGAGAGAGAGGGATTTCCCACCGGAGCAACCCCCCTCTCCTCTTTTACGGAAAATTTCGTCACGATCGCGGAAGCGTAAAATGGCCGGGAGTTGTTGTAGTATAAAGAGTGAACAGATTTTTCTTTTCCGGTTTTTCCCTTTTCTTCCCTAGCTGGTAAAAGGTGTCGATGGCTCCGGGCTGATCCGGATGTTTAAACGGAGGTCAAAAAAAAAAAAAAAGGGAAGAATAACTTAAAAGGAGGAAGTGTGTAGGGAAAAAAAAAGAGTGGCAATTGTGGGAAGTATCTGTGTATCGGTAACTTGCGACTTTTCTTTTCGGAGTATAAAGGTGATGTCGAGAAAGAATAATACTCCGGTGGGCGTAATTATGGAATTAGATTTGGTATGCCTGATTGGTCGGTTAGCTCGTTTTAAGAGGAGAGGAAAAACTCTGGTAGTGTCAATTAAGGTGTGTTCCTCTTGTATTTGTCTTATTTCAACTTTTGCGAATGTGTTTCAAAAATGCATCCTGATAACTTTTTTCCCCAGCTTAATTTCTTTACTGATCATACAATGGGAACTTTTAAACTACTTTTTTTTACGGAAAAAAGGGAGTTTATTAATTATAGAGGAGGACTAGATACTTATATTTCGGGAAGGTTAATAGTACGGAAGTAATTATTAACACGATAAAACTAATTTAAAAGGAATACTTTAAAAGGCTTTTGTTTTATAATGCATATGCGATATTGCTAGTATGTATTTCGCTCAATAACATTTATTACATAGTATACTTAAATTTGCCTTTGCCTGAAATTAAAGGGTAATAATAACAAAAAAATTAAAAAATTAAAATGTATATATAAATTTTTTAAAAAAATACCTGAAGCTATAAAACAGGAAGGTCATGGGGGGATATTTTTTCAGGAGATTATTTGACCGGAAAACTATAGTGTTACGAATTTTGTGTAAATAGTGTAAATAATTTGTATTTGAGTGTTTAATGCATTTATGTTACTCTATGTTATATTTATTTCAAGTTAAAATTGTACTATTCACAAGCAATGCCGCCTTTCAATCAAATATTTTTGAAAAATAAAGGCTCCAAATGTAGTCAGATTCCTCAAAAGAAAATTGAAAATATTTTCTTAAATTTAACGTATTAATGTAATATTACATTTACTTCATAAAACTTGTGAGAATTCAGGATTCTTTATTTTTTAAAAAAAAAAAAAAAAAAAAGAATTTTCACTTAAAATATTTTGTTCTTTACAATCCACTGATCCAAAAATATTCCATACTTTTCATTCCTAATATAAGGTGATAATCTATATAGATAAAAATGGATGTTTGTATGTATGACCTCGCTTCACTCCATCACTATGAAAATTGGCATGTATATGTATTTTTTTGTAGACAAGGTTTTTGTGTTATCCTATTTGTTGCAGCTCCCCACCAGATGGCGTTACAGCATATCAACTTCTGCACCGTTCAATTAATCGCCAAGTTGCCAACAGGGTCACCAAAAATGATGCCAACTTGGCTCTTTCACCAACTTTTCGCTGTGTTTCCATTGAATCATCATTATAATGTAAGGAACGGCGTTGTTTGCAAAAATTACAATTTTAACATAAAATAAATACAACAGAAAGTAATATTAACGTATTGCACATGCAGATATAAATGATTTATACTAGTTTAAGCGTTCATTACACAAAATTTGTAACAACGTGTTACTTTTGCTGAGCAGAGATCAGCTGAGGAAGGTGTTTTCAAAAATCGACCACAAGAGACTTAAGGAAAAAATCTCCTTTTTATCAGCTTTTAGATCTACAGAGTTAAAATTTAACATATGATTTTTTGTGTTCAGCTGAGATATTCAAAAAGCTTTTTTTTTGTTTAATTCGCAATTCACGTAAAATTAACTCATTAAAAACTTCTTAAATCCTACAATTTGTATTGTTTAATTTTTCGATTCACCCCGTGCGAAGAACGGGTGTACCAGATAGCTTTTAATAAATTAAATTATTAATAATTTATACATTTATTTCCATGCACTTTTTAAAAGTACTTCATTCCGAATTAGTCATACGTGTAATCTTTTTCTCGTGATTCTTTATTTTTCTTTCTACAGTGCTTAAAGTTGACTCCTTTATCAACTGGATAAAATATTGTTTCACTAAAACGTTTTTGTTACTTGTGTAACGGAAAAAAAACACGCTATCTAACCATCAATAACGCCTTTGCATGGTTTATATGATAAAAGAATATTAAAGCCGTATTTTTTGGATTTAATTTCTTTAGTCTTATTTGAAAACAGGATTTCTGTAAAAACTAATAATTTTACGATGAACTTCACGCAACACTAGTCTAGTATAAATTTATCCTCATAATATTCGAACGAAAAATATTAAATTTAAAGAATTATAATTCATTACATATTTCATTTGTTAAACATCCCAAGTATCACTTAAATAGATACATAATATAATCAGTCATATATTATTTTCATATGCACAACAGTATTTATACATATAGAAAAACGATTCATTCATTCATTACTAGATCTCTAGAAGTATTAGACCTAGAGACTTGAAATTTGGCAGATATTATTCCTTTATTGAATACAGATTCACTAAGAACGGGTTTAGCAAAAATTTATTTCCAGGGGGGAGGGTGCTATGGGAGCATTATAGACAAAAATTTTCATTTTTGAACTATTATGCCAGCAGAATTGAAATTTGGCAAACTTGTTTCTTCTGTAGAGTAGAGATAAATTTAGAGCGATGGTTTTGAGGAATCTGACTCCCACACAAGGGGATTATGGAGTCGTTATATACCAAAAAACTCTCGTTTTTGAACAGTTAGACATGCTTAAAATTTGGCAAGCATGTTTCCTTTGTCGATTGGAGATCATTTCAGGGCGGTGTTTTGGAAATAGCGAATGGGTAAGATCGTGGTGGTGTTAAAGATATATATAATCTTATTATACTTCTGTTTCAGAAATTCAAGTTCTGTTCTTTTTAAATCAAGAGACGAGGCTATAGGAATGTTATGAATACAACAAAGAATGTTATGAATACAACAAAGAATGTTATGAATACATCAAAGAACGAGTTATACGGAAATCGACTTCCAATGGGTAAGGAAAGAGGTGTTATAGATAAGAAAATTCCCCTTTTATGGACCTTTAGACTTAAAAATTTTGATCTCAACAAGCATGTTTCCTTTGTTGCGTTTTGCGAAACGTGAATCCCAAGGGAGTTTGTGGGGCATTATAGATTTTAAAAAATTCCTATTTTTTTAAGTATTAAATCAACAGACTTGAAATTTGGAAAGCATCTTTCTTTTAATAGGTAGAGATCCGCTTAATGGTGCTTTAGAAAATTGATCTCGAGGGAGATTACAGGGGACAAAATTTACTTCTATTTCAGAAATCCAGGTAATGTCCTTTTTAAATCAAGAAGCGAGTGCAATAAGAATATTTTTTAATATAATTGAAGGCTCAATGCTAAGATTTCGATTACAATAATCTAAAATGAATGTAGAGTCATATAATGTGTCACGTAACTCCCAGCAAAGTGGATGGGTATCGGCTTGTATATAGTACAGAAGGGTCTCGAAAACTTGGAACTAGATAACTTGGCAGCCCGGATAATTGGACCGCGTCTTTTCAGGTCGGAAGAAAACTTTTCTTTAAAAAGAAGTGCCAGTTTTTGCAAAGTCGGTAACTTAATTTTTACTATAGATAGCTTTATGTCTTTATAAAATTTTTAGGTGTATCTGATCAGGTAGTCACTGTATATCAGGGTGGCCAACCCGCGTCATGCGTGCCACAAAGTGGTACGGTAGAGTTGTAATCGTGGCACGCGAAAACTTACTGAAAAATGAAAAAATGTCAAAAGATAATAATAAATAACAATTTTATTTAAATGTGGTCGTTTCAGACAAACTCTTCCCCCCTCAAAACTTGAATGAACATATCGTTGACCTAATTATCAGAATGCTCAATTCCAAAAAGGGACTAAGTTTGAAATAGGAGAGCTACGAGAGCCAAGAGCTGTTTGGCGCGATTCCTTAATCGCAACGTGATCCCCATGGCAACAACATGATCACATGAAAAAAATATCAAAGTACCCATATTGAAATGTTATCGCCCATCTTGGCGAACATAAACAACAACTTGACGCATAGCACTCCCATATCAAATTAGTACCCTAGATGGAGTTACGCATTCTGATAATTAGACCGACGATATGTTTGTGGATAAATGTTTTCTATTTTGAACATAAAATTTAAATTACTTGTTATGCACCTTAAGAAACCTAATTTTATCAGTATCTTCAAGAGTTAATCTTAATATAGATGACTTGGTAAAAAATTACTAATTCAAATGTCTATTAAATGCTGACTGTTTAATTATTATTTATATAGAGTTAAGTTCTTCAAGTTACTCATTTTTATTTTACACTTAATTTAACTGGTTGAACCTGTAAAAAGTTCAGCAATAAAACCAAAGAGTTTGTACTTTTGTCTTATTTATTATGTTATTTTTAAATTCCCACTACTTACATATATATACTTGCACTAAAAAATTTGCTATTTGAGTAAAAATCTCATAATAAGCTTATAATACAGGGCTTCTCAAAGTTTCAATATTTTCGACCCAATATTCAATCATAATTTTCATCGCGCCCTCCTCTCCGCAATAACAATGTATTTAATTCAACAATAATGTACTTCGATGCGAAAACTACAATACGATTTATACTTCTTAAGTGGAACTGGCGTATATAAACGTCTCACTCACCTAAAGCACTAATTACCCCGGACGTATATATACGTCTCTCCGAAGAACGATGTTTTCGGAGATGTGCAATTTTATGCCATGTGCACTATTATCCATAAAATTATTCCGAAGTCTTTGGAATGCAATAAAAGGACCTTGACAATGTTATTTATTCCTTTTCTTCCATCCCCCCAATACATCCCCCCGCGCATCTGCGTGGAAAACAGTGGCACTGGGGAGCGAACAGTATAACTTTTAACCGGCAGCTAAAAGATTCATTATAAACTGTACAAGTTATCAATATAACGAGTTTTTTTTGTATATAATTTTATGTATGTCAAACTTGTGGTTCATTGGTAAATTAATTATAAAATACATTGTGTAATACTGATACATTTATAGGTGTATTATATCAGTGTAAATGTGTGTTAATTTTTTTTTTGAGAGAGAATGCATAGATATTTTGTTGTTCATATATATACTTTCAATAAATTAAGAATTTTTTAAAATAAACTTTTGTTTTCGACTTTTCAATATGCTCGCCCCCCTTGTAGAGTTATCACGCCCCCTAGGGGGCGCGCCTCACAGTTTGAGAAACGCTGTTATGATAAGTTACATTTTTTTCACTTTTTCATCATATGTCTTTTTGTCTGAAAATTTGAAAGTGGCATACGTAATTTTTTATCGGATAGTGGCACTCTTCCTAAAAAGGCTGGCCACCCCTGCTTTTTACTATGTATTTATTAATCTTAATTTACATGTACTAAATGCTCTATTATTTCACAGAGTGCATACTATTCATTTGCTTAAGGGTATTCGGGAAGTTTATTTTCTGTTGAATTCTCAAGAAAATAATACGTACAAGTGCAGCATAATATTTTCTGAGTAACCATTTGTATTTTTTGAATCTCATTCTCGACAACTCGGCATTTTTACAAATTCAGCCACCCTTCGGTTCTACATTAGGTAGAGTTTTCTGGACTCTGCTGTACCTATTTGTTGTCATTTTTATTATTCCAAGTACTCTTGGTCACATTCCGAGTATTCACTACGTATTAATGAAAAGTATATAAAACCTTTCTCTTCATCAAATTGCGATATCGAAAAATCTTAAATTCCAATTTCAGAGGAAATATGAATAGAATCTTCAGAGGGAGAGGGAAAAAAGACTTAAAGTGATGCGATAATGAAATGGTCCTTAAGCATTCTTCTGAAGCAAGGGAACCGATAAAAGCAACATCAAACAGAAATAAGTATTTCTCCACATTTTTCCTTTACGAAAAAAAAAAAAAAACGCCGCACATAATAATCCAAAACTTTTTCGGTGTGGGGAAGAAAAAGAGATCGAAACAACTCCAGACGAATTTTCAAGGCAAGGAAAGTAATTTTCGATTTTTGTGCGTCGTCGCGGCGTCCACTTTTAAAAACATTTTCCTTTGATAAATTTAGACTCATTAGTGAAAATGAGATGTACTTCTCCTTCTGTGAGAGGCGACAGGAGATAAAAAATGGCAAGCGAACGGTGAGGTACATTAACATAAATCCAATTCCTCTGTACGGGGTTCTCTTTAGTGAAGTAAAAAAAAATGACGTGGACGTACATATATCTGCCATTTTTTTTGTCTTACTACCAGTGGGAGAGGGGTCCATCTTAAACCATTTATGGACGGACGGAACCCACAAGTGACGGTTACGGGGGGAAATCTAGGAAAGAGGCCATTAAAATCACAGCTTCCCGCAAGCACCGGCTAAGTTTGTCAACTTCTTCTAATATGCTAATGAAGCAAAAAGACAGACAGAGGTATCTGGCTTTACGAAATCTTATATAATTTTCAGTTTTCCCCACTCGGGTTGCGAATTAGTGGTTTGTGGATTTGCATATTTATAAACGGAGACACGATGCCAGGGAAGTTTTGGGACTTTGAATTCGGAAAAGACTTTCGCGTATTCCGCTTTCGCCTTATTAATACTCATTCGCCTTCTTCTTACCCGTTACAGTTAAGGCTATCGGGTAAAGGCAAAAATTTTTCAATTTCGTTTTGGGAACGCGACAGAATCAATAAACGACGCTTTACTCTTACCAAGGAATCCCTTCTTTCCCTTTTAAGCCAGTTAAAACTAGAAATACCGTTTGGGAATTACAAAAGATCCGGGAACTCTTTCTTTTCCTCTTTCCCTCCACCTCCTACTTTGTTACTTTTTCTTGCTTTTTTTATCTCGACTTTTTTTTGTCACTCTCTTCGTCAATAGAAGGATTTGATACCGAGTATGTTTCAGCAAATAACAGAATAGAATGCAAAGAAAAAAAACCTTAGTTTTATGCATTAGAAGAAATGGCGGAGAATAAATTAAAATTATTTCAATTCCGATTTCTGCGAGGTATTTTTTTTTCATATCTCTTTATTAACATTTCTGAATGGAGACAGTGATGATTTGATTTTGGGAACAATGAAAATGCAAAACAAATTCGTAGGAATTATAACGAAAAATGGAGCTTAAGATCTAAGCGTAGGAAAAAGAAACAAAATATCTTTTTGTATGGATATGAAATACGAAGCAAATAACGATAAACGACATAAAATTTAACACATAGAAGCCTTCCAAAAATGCTTACTAAAAAAAAGATGTCCTATCACAAATATTTTAACCTTGTAATAATTTCGAGTGTTATTTTTGGATCAATTGGCCTGCCAATTTTTTTCAGCTTGTTTCAAATAGAGCTAGGTTCACATTGACTTAGTAATTTTTTTTATTCTTCTAATTTTATAGCTTCATTGTTTTGTTTACGTTACTTCACTCTGTCTTGGTTTTGTTTCTTACTTGTTTAATTTCGTAATGACTTTATAACTTAATTTTTTGGTTTTGAAATTTCATTTATTTTGTAACTTTTATTTTGTTCATTTATAATTTTAGCTTTTTATTGCCTTTACTTATCACTGTAAGCTGCGTTTGATATTTGTGGTGCACGACAATTATTTTATCTATTCTTCCATTTAAAAAAAATACATGCGAAAAATCCTTTTTATTAGAAATTTCAAAGTATCACAAATTAATATCCTTCACCACCAAAGTTGATAAAACATCTGCACCGTAATTACAAAATTATTACTTAAAATTATTGCGCTAAATTTCATAAGTACTCAATATAAATCGTTGAATTTCTTAGAAATGTTTTTTAAAATTGCCTCAAAGGTATTTAAGAATGAAAGATGAGATTATATGCTTTTTTTCTGTTTTTGTTTTCTAAACGATTACCCTTAAAAAACTTACAAATTTAAATATTCGCTTCAAAATCAAATATTTACATATTATTTTTTAAGATCTAAAAGCTTATGATAAATGAATAGTATATTTTATATTGCTTTAAATAACTGAATACTACTCTTTATACTGAAAATAAATCATCAGTTTTCTTTTTGAATTAATTTCTCCAACTCGGCATAATTATATATATATATATATATATATATATATATATATATATATATATATATTTATGAAATAATAAATTTTACTATTCAAACCAGGATAACTTATTTTATTGAATATAAAGTTCATAAATCACGGTGAATGCAATCCTCATTCATTTAATTAAAAACCAGAAATATAATAATAAAAGAATTGCAAAATAAAAATTAAAAATTTTAAAATCTATAATTTCGATTTTTTAAAAAATAATTCGTTAAGATTTGTGAAGTACGAATAAAAAAAATGTATGAATTGAAACTACTTAAGATATCTCGTAGAAATTTTTTTGTTATGTAAAAATAAATATACAAATCAATATTAATCGTGATTGAGAACATTTGTTAGCAAAGAAATGTGTATATTATATATATATATATATATATATATATATATATATATATATATATATATATATATATATATATATATATATATATATAAATGGATGTTTGTATATATGAAATCGCATCACTCTTAATACCGTTCAACCGATCACTATGAAAATTTTAAACATATGTATTTTTTAGTGGAGAAGGCTTTTGTGCTATTCACTTTGTTGCAGTTCCCCACCAGGTGCCACTACAGCATAACTTCATATAAACTTCTTCACCGTCAATCAATCGCCAAGTTGCCAACATGGTCACCAAAATTGACGCCAACTTGGCTCTATCGCCAACATTTCGCTATGTTTCTATTGAATCGTCATTATAATATAAGGAACGGCATTGATTGCGAATAGCACGATTTTAACATAAAATAAATACAACAAAAAGTAATATTAACATGTTACACATCCAGATATAAATTACTTACACTATTTTAAGCGTTCATTATACAAAATGTGTAACAATGTGTTTCTTTTGCTGAGCAGAGATCAGCATAGGAAAGTGTTTTCAAAAATCGATCCACAAGAGAGTTATGGAGAGTTATAATTTTTTTTAAAAAAAAAACCTTTTTATCAGATACTAGATCGAAAGACTTAAAATTTAACAAATATGGTTTTTTTGTTCAGCTAATATATGCAAAAAGCTTCTTTTTTAAAAAAAATTGCAATTTCCTTAAAACTAACTCATTAAAAGCTGCCTTACCTTCCAATTTATTTTCCAATTTATCCGTGCAAAGAATGGGTATACCAGCTATATATATATATATATATATATATATATATATATATATAAGCATAATATAAATTATCCTACTTAATTAAGAAGGGGAAAATTCTGGAACTGAAAACGAAAAACAAATCTATCCATACACATATAAAGTCAAATAACCATAATGGGAAACTATTATGTTTTCTAGAGTGGTCATCGACTTAGGGCAGTAAAATAGGGTTAAGATTGCCATATAGGAGGCTAACCATCCCCTTCAACTGAAGATTTATAAGCATCAGTGCAAGAAAAATTGTAGAAAATAAACCAAAATTGAAACCAAAAAAAAAAAAACTTAAACCTAACTTACAAGATTCATTTTATTAATATATTCATTATATATTTATATATCACTTCAATAGCACTAAATACAAACTAAAATATGGTATGAATTAAAACCTTTGAAACATTTTTCAAGATTAAAATTGTAACTTCTTTCTCCTATTAAGGAGGCTATTAATATCTCCTTGCGCTTTTCAAGTATTCTCTCTAATTGCATTCCAAAAAAAGCTTTAAAATTCATAACCCTTATTTTCCGCAACACCCCTCCAAATCCAAAGATTCCAAATAAACTCCTTGTTAGAGACTATTCAAAACGAGAGGAGAAAATACTGCCAGAAAGAACAACCCTCCAGAACAAGGGCGGATGCGGCACCCTATTAAAAGACTCTTAAGGGCCGAGACACAACGAGGTTTGAAATTCATTTTGCGTTTCAGCCCAGGGAACCATCAAAAAGTGATTTGAAGGCAGCAGCATCTCTTCCCGACCCCCCCTCTCTTCCATAAAGATCAGCATTGTGGGAAAAGATGGGATCTTCCCTTTTAACTTCTGAACCAGCATGTCCGGGCACTTAACTGCAACCATTTACACTACACCCCCTCAGGAATTTATGGCACACCAGTTAACCTCTAGTGCTTGAAAGAGGAGGAGAGAGTGTTGCAATAGACAAAGATGCTGTTCTTGGGCTTCATATTCAATTACGTAAAGTAAGTGGCTCCGGAAGGAATTGAGGAGTTGGGATAGATGATTTTGAAGTTGCCGGAAATTTGTAAGGGAGGGGATAGTTGGATTTAAATAATTTTTTCTTTGTTCCAACCCCCGTAACTTTCCGGGTTATCAAAGCAGGATAACAGTTGAAATAGTTTGGTTTTTAAGTTACTTTCGTTTACTGCACCATTGTAAAACAAGCAATAAGACATGCAGGGATATCGTTAGGATATAATTCTTTGAAAGGGAATGAAAATGGCGAAATCTGAAGTAAAATTAACTTTTAAGGTATCCGAACACGTTGAAAATGACCAAATTCAGTAAAGACAGATGTGTTTTTATTTTATTGAATAAAGCTACCTTTTGGCTTTATAAAACATACTTTGTTTTAATTCTACGCTACCTAGAAGCCAAGCTAAAATCAATTTTATAAAATTAGAAAAACCGGAAGTGGATCCTTGATCTACCGGTTGATTGATTGAATATTAACGTCACACTGTTCAGCTACATGAGGGATTTTGGTGACGGACCACGTAATTCTGAACCATGGTCAAGTGAGGTGGACGACACCTGAGCTGGCAACCCCTCTCCTAACTACCACACCACACCAACGGGAGGACGTTTCAAGCTCTCGACAGATTTAACGTGCATCGCTGCCCTACTTGGCGGCTCTTTAGTGGTACTGGGTTTGAACTCGTGACAAGGCAAGCCACGATCCGATACCTATACCACTCAGCTACCGCGGCCACCCTTGATCTACCGGAACAGGGGATTTAAATTATTCAAAATCTATCATGGCGAGGCTGATAACTCAAAATATTACAAATATATTTCTATAAAACTTTTTGAACCTGATATTTATGCTATTTTCTAGAGAATGTACTAAAATATTTCTTATTGTATGAATATTTTTTGAGTTAGGGCCAGTTATTGAAATAATGGTCTCAAAGAATGTGACTTTTCTTATAATGTTTACTCAACCAGCTTTAAAATTTTCAAATTTTAATAAAACTTTAAAATTTTGGTACATTTTCTAGATAAGTGTATCTAATTTGCTTGGGTAGTACTTTCACTACTATAAGTTCATTGCTTTTTTCTCTAATTGCTTTGAAGATTTACGAAAATATTGCTAAAATTTCACTTATAATTGAGATTTTTGTGAAATTCAGACAATTTATTTTAAATTTTGTTGGTTAAATATCAGTATTTATTGCTATTGAGTCTTAAAAAAGCATTTATAATGTTTAAATATGTTATTTTGCCAAAAAGCATTCTAAACGTCTTCGGATACCTTAACGCTTCAAAATACAAGCCAATAATGTTCATGAAGAATTAAATATAATTAATGTTCTTTAAAAATTCTTTTATTGATGTTTATGAAAAAAATTATAGAAATTAATCGCGGCTTTAGATGTCAATCTTGTTCTTTCTTTATTCCTTAAAGTCTGAGAAATTTTTAAAAAGAAAAAAGGTACTTACTAAACTACACCTCTTTTAGCCCTGACCTTAGCTACATCAGATACTTTTTATAATAGCTCAGAAAGATTCAATTCTGCTTTGTCTTTCTCGTGGGTAACCCTTGAAAGGAATTATGAGTAACCCTGTATAATGCTTCTCAGAGATAACACACTTACTCGGGAGAATCGAGCTCACCCAAAGGGTTTCAAGCTGCGTACCAACCCTCCGAGAAGTTACTTTATTTGAATACTAAACGAAATACACATGGCCCTGAATGGGGGCCCTCATTCGTTTAGTATTCAAATAAAGTAACTTCTCGGAGGGTCGGTAGGCAACTCGAAACCCTTTGGATGATTTCGATTCTCCCGAGTAAGTAAGTGTTATCTCTGAGAAGCCTTACACAGGGTTATTCATAATTTCCTCCAAGGTTTCTAAGCACTCTTAAAAAAACTCTAAGACGAATACAGCAAAAGAAATAGGAAAGAATACAGTAACAATTCAAGATTTATTTACATCAGCGTTCTCAAACTATGGGGCGCACCCCCCTGGGGGCGTAATAACTGTATGAGGGAGGGGGCGTAATAACTGTATGAGGGGGGCGTAATAACTGTATGAGGGGGCGTAATAACTGTATGAGGGGGGGCGAGAGCAAATTGAAAAATCGAAAATAAAAGATTTTAAAAAATATATTAATTTACTGAAAGTAAACAAATAATATACATTCTGACGTAATAAAAAATGAAACATACATTTACACAGATATAATACACTCATAAATGTATCAGTGCTGTTAGGTATATTTTATAATTAATCTAACAATAATAAGTTACGAACAAGTTTAATAATTACCTGTAACCCCATAGGCTTGTTAGACATAAAATTAAATATAAAAATTAACACTTATCTTGATAATTTGTACAGTTTGTAATTAATTCCTATACTGCCTGTTAAAAGTTATGCGATGCGCTCCTCAGTGCCACCATTTACGTAGGCACGCGTATTGGGGGAGAAAAGGAATAAAAGTAAGCAAATCCTCTCAAATAAGTAAAACCTTCATAAAAACACTGTCAAGGTCCTTTTATTGCATTTCAAAGCCTTAGGAATAATTTTATGGCTAGCAGTGCACAGAAAAGATCGTACTTCGAAAAGACGTGTATATACGTGCGGGAAAATTAACGCTTAGGCTGAGCGGGACGTTTATACACGCCATTGGAACTTAAGAGGTTAAAGTCGTATTGTAGCTTTAGCGTCAAAGTACAGTATTATTGGATTCAATACATTGTTATTGTATGGAAGGGGGGCGATTAAAATTATGATTGAATATTGGGCCGCAAATATTGAAAGTTTGAGAATCCCTGATTTACATACTTTACAGATGCTCTATATGTAAAACCTTGGTTATACATCAATGCTATAGTCCATCTCCTGCCTCCCTCTCGTCAACATGGTACTATCAACGTTATTGACAATACGTGTTAAACTTTCCTTTTTATCCATGTTCTCCGAAAACTTGGTCTTTTACATAAGACCCAAGATTTTGTACTCCCTTTGCTGTGTGATGTAGCAGAACTGCATGAAAGGGCTAACACGTGCTGTCAATAACGTAAATATAATTGTATCATGTTGACTAGTATGAGAGATGAAATGGATTTTCGCATTGATGTATGCCGTGTGACTAAGGATTCACACTGCAGACCTAGTACATTTCTCAGGAGCTGGTATCACTTTTAGTGCGGCACCATTTAGGCGATACCTAGTTACCGCAAGTCATTTTGACGCCTAATTTCTTCCCCAGAGGGCGGCACCTGAGCTCTGCCGATACGCAATTTGTCTTAGGAGTTTAATTTTGCCGAGAGCATCCAAAAACCAAACGGACACTCAAGGGATCTTTTTCATGCGGTATAATCAAACGACATGGCTGTTGTAGATTTTCTGCATTATGAAAATCCAATGACTTGTGCCGGGGTTGATCGATTCGATTGATCTATTGAATATTAACGTCACACTGTTCAGCTACACGAGGTCTTTTGGGGACGGACCACGTAATTTTGAACCATGGTCAAGTGACGTGGACGACACCTGAGCTGGCACCCCCCTCTCCTAACTACCACACCAACGGGAGGACGTTTCAGCTCTCGACAGATTTAACGTGCATCGCTGCCCTACTTGGCGGGTCTTTAGTGGTACTGAGCTCGAACTCGTGCCCTGGCGAGCCACGATCCGATACCTATACTTCTCGGCTACCGTGGCCACGTGCCGGGGTTGCATCGGCAACCTTGGGTACAGAAGGCCAGCTACGCCACCCACCCGGCTAAAAGGAAGAAATGATAAATAACCCTGTATAATGATTGAAAGACATAATCAAAGTAATAAACGCAGTATTCTTGTATATTTATGTGATTTTTATATGAGTGACACGTTTTGAAATGCTAAGCATATGCATCAAAACCTCCCAGAATTATAGATTTTTTTGACTTAACAAATCTTGTTGAAAATGTGTTAATGAAAATTACTTATTCATTGATAATTGTAAGACATTTCTTCACTATAAATCATCTGTTATACTTCTTAAGCCTTAAACCTTTTGAATCGACTTAGAAAAATATTATAAAATAATAATTAAGGTTATAGGTTGATAAGATCTTTACCTACACACCGATAAATTATAAGTGATTCTATGCTGTAAGATCTATGCAATATTAAGAAGGACTATATCGAATCATAATGTCAGGTATCTCAAATCGCTTTAAAAATTGCATAATAAAGCTGTATAAAGTAAAAAAAATGCATAAAAACAATATTTAATGTAACACGCTTCATTATTTTCTTAGTAGAAATTCATATGAAGACACGAATTGACATTACACTATGAAAAGTTGTTTTAACATAACCGCACCAAAAATAAAAAAACGAAATGTATAATAGTATTTATTTCTCAATCACATCGAAAAGAAATTATGTACATACAGAAGAAGATAACGCTACTAACAAAAAATCTTGTAAAAGAATACTTTAAATTAAATTAAGTTCTGTTTCTCAAAGCTAGTTAGAATGCGAGAATACTCAACAATGCTTTTCAAACTACGTGTTAACAAAGTATAGATTGATCAAGGCATACACCACATAAATTACCATCTTTCCTGTTTCTAGGTCGCAAATCTAACTAGTATATAATTTAGAAGCATACAAGGCTTTCATCGACAATTTCGAACGAAATCGCCAATTTTCTTTCAGCCTCCACTCAGATAGAAAAAGTAGTTTCAAATTATCTTCCTTCAATGGCGTGCCAATTTTGTTTACTGCGATAATTGCATCATAGCCTGTCTTTACATCATCCGTGTCACTTCTAGAAATAAGTCATAATCATATGCCCGTCTTCGCTTAATTCTGTCCAGTGTCCACCAACCCTCCCCCTTGGTCATTTGGAGAATTATGTGTATGGCAGTGCGTTGACTCAGGTAAGGCCTGCACGAAGCAGCTCGAAGGCGTACTTTTTCTATTAGTCACATGCAGTAACGCCTCAAAAATTGAAGCTTCTTTCATTAAAAGCCGGACCGGCGTATCACGGCTGTTGGGCGAAAAACAAACAAGAAATACGAGGTAAAAAAAATAAAAGAGGGAAAGGTAGAAGGAAAAATAAAAGAAAAGGTGGAAGGCCTTTCAAACACAGGAAACAACACACCGAATTACTATGGCAACAGTGCCAAAGCACAAACGCTTTTCTTTGAATGAGGCTGGGCAAGCCATGGCACTTGCAGCCTTTTTAAGATGGGTTTGCCGTGCTGAGATGTATTCTTGATTGAAAGATGATAGGCTGTAGTACCTTTAGAGCTGAAAGCGGCTCTTTCTGGCTGTCCTGAGCGAAGAAAAAGCATTGGGGGTTTTCGGTTGTATTAAGAAGGTGTTTGTTTATTAATTTTTTTCTTTCTTTTTTTTCCTGGGAGAGCCATTCAAGATGGGATAAGGTCAAAAAAATCGATAATGGGTTTTAGGTAATGTTGCGAATATAGAAGAGTTTGTTACAAGAATAGTATTTTTTCTCGTTGAAATTTCGCTCGGATATACGGTCAATCTTAACAAGGCACGTAATACTATATTTAAGGTGTCTGGCTACATTCAGAACCGAGATCTTGGGAAAAGCTTATAAATGAATATTTTTTTATATTTCATAACAGTTGAATTAGAAAATACACACAAAAATGTTTTTAGTATGTTATTACAAGAAAAATTTATTTAAATGCAATATTCTGACAAAAAAAAATGAAGAAAGAATAGACTGGTTTCAAAACATTCTCCGTTTATGTAAAATGCTTCTATAATAATAATATTTTGCCTGTGCGTAGATAGGAATTCTATGCCGGGATTGAACAAAATTTTTAAAAAAATTCTATTTATTTTCAGAGTTACAATCAGTTTAAAAAAATGTTTTTTGTTAAAAAAATTCTTAACCTGATGTAATAAAATATAAATATAAATCCGCTTCTAAATTATATAGTTCAAAAATTTTAGTTCTGCACCGGTATAGAATTCGTAGCTTCTTATAGGCAAAATATTATTGAAATAAAAGCACATTTCATAAATGGAGATGAATACACAAAATGAATTTAATTTAAAATTACATATATAAACTATACAAATGTCTTTTAGTTTTAAAACTTCTTTTTTATGAAATCGTTTTTGTTTATACTCGAACTTCTTTACTCACACACAACTAGAAAATCCGAAATTTTATCTAAATTATACAAATAGAACAACGAGTACAAGTGGGTTTATTGACAGTTTTGAAATCATTGAAGAACAGGTGATTGCTTTTATCATGTGACAATCATGAGTTGAGCCCATTTACTGATAGCTAATGCAACAGTCCCTTGTTAGTTTATTAAAATCAATCCAAGCAATGAAACATAAACCTAATATTAACACTAATATTCTTGGCCATAATTAACTGTTTTCATACTAAAAGTTTGCAACATTGTTAAACTTGTTTCAATCTCCGAATTCTTGCTCTCAATAGTTTACTCTGTTTTCTACTTTTTCTGCCAAACTTTTCCGAGTCACCCCCCATAAAACCCAAGCTCGATCCGAAAATGACCACTGGACGCAGCGGAAAGCAAGACTTCTGTGATGAATGGCCTTTTCCACGTCGCCATTACTCATTCGGCACCGGCTGCAGTGGGAAAAGCTCTTTTCTTTCTCCTTTCTTCTTCTGGCCTCCATTAAATAATTAACCGGGGGAAGGTAAACAGGTGTTCTTCCTTCCCACGCCGACAAATCCCTGACATTAGGACTCGGGATGGTCCACAAATCGTGCCCTAACAACGGATTTGGCAGAGGAAAGAACAAAATGAGAGCTGGTAATTGTCTCCGGGGAGTGTTGTGCTCCATGGAGAGTTGGTGATTTGTCGTTTTAGCATGTAAAGCGTGAAGCTCATTTAAATGTGTGTGTGTGTTAACGGAAATCAAAATAAAACCGAAAATTTTATAGAAAAATATCTGTACATTTTCATATAAGTGTTGCATATTAACTTAAAAAAAATTTATGTCAATTCCTACGTTGAATAGAAGAATAGAAAGTATTTTATTAACGATTGAAAATTGGAATAGGATATAAATATAGGGAGAGAGTGAACTAATAGTAGGAATTTAAAAATGAGTATGATTTGTCTGCATTTTTGTAACAATGTACACCCGGTTTGGCTGAAAAACAGGTTTTCGACGCCAACTTTTGTCTTTGTTTTAACAGTTACATCGTTACAACAATAGAGACGAATCTAAGTTGGCGGCAGAAACCGACATTTAATTTAATTAATTAATTAATATTTGAAAAAACTGCATTAACATCAAGTGCCATCCACTACAAGTTTAAAAAAAGTTATTTGAGCTTGATTGGATGAATATAATGTATTTTATTAATGGTTGAAATTTGAACAAGATAAATACATAAGCAAATAAATATATAGAGAGAATAAGCTAAAATTAGGAATAGAAAAAAGAAAATGCGTAAATGCGATTGCTATGTATGTATAGTCGGACTTCTACTTAATGAATGCGTTAAGTTCCGAAAAAAAATTCGTAAAAGGGGAAAATTCGTTAAATAGAGATTTATCTTTTAATATACTTTATTAACACCCTAAAATAAATTTTAAATTCATAAAGACTATATGTAATTAAAGAAAGTATTTATATTCACGCCATTTTTTGTCAATCAATACCTATTTATTTTACGTAGCATAACTATCAAAAAGAAAAAACTAACTTTGCCCAGGAATACAACTTCAAAAAAAAAATAAATAAATTTATATTAAAATTAATGAATTTTAATGACATTTTTTAAATTTTAAGCGTACAAGTAATTTTAAACATGGATTATTTATAAACATTAATATTAAACATGCATTAACACAAGCATCCTTAAATTTAATTGCTGGCAAAGTCTTAATTTTGTTTGAAAATAGGTTTTTTCTCATCTAGCCTTACATCTCTTCAATTCACCTAACACTTCAGGTGCATTTTCTCACACTGTAATCAGCGAAGAATTTTTTTCGAATGTTCAAAATGTTTTTACATTTTATTTAAATAGGGTGAAAAAATCGAATCACACAAGAAAATTTCGTTAAATAGAAAATTATTTTGCTATTTGGTGGGTATTTTACAAAGAAAATCGTAAAATGTTCTTGATTCCTGGAAAAAAGTTCGCAAAATAGAGGTTCGTAAAATGGAGGTCCGACAGTATTTAATTTCAAAAAACTGTTATTTTAAACGTTGTGGATAAATATTTGCTTGGCCCACAAATAATTTATTTTCAAGTTATCGTTCATTTAATCAACGTGTATTTTTATTTACTTGGAAATACTGTTGTCTGATTAACAATATTGCACACACAGTGTAGATCAGAATAAAAAAATAAGAAATACTGTAATAGATTAAAAAAATCCATTACATTTTATTGTTGAGATGCTAAACGATTTTTTCCGACCTTGCATTATTGAAAAACTCACGTGTGTTTCTTTCTCTGCAGTGGTACCATCCTTGTGAGAGAGCGAGTTTTATAGGCGAAGTTCGCTTTGATTTCACTAATTGATCACATAGGTGAAGTTGATTAAGAGAGCTTTATGAATAATAATGCCTGACAAATTTTAATTTGAGTAATTCCATAAAATAAATTGTTGAAAATTTAATAGGAACACTTTTGAATTCATGCATATGCGATAGAATGCCAGTAATCCAAATGTACTAGATACTTACTCCAGATAGTGCAAATAAATGTTTCAGTATCTGAACGTGTAACTAAATACAATTCAAAAATAAGAATGCAATGAGTCGCACATTTTAACTTCTAAATAAGTTTTACACAGTCTTACCATGAATTTAAATAAGCAGACAGATTATAAAAATAAAGTGTAAAATGCACAAATATTTTCTCCCTTTCGCCTATGAACAAAACTTTTAATTAAGAAAGTTTAATTAAAACATTTCAGCAAATCTCGCCAAGAGAACATATTTGGCGACGAAACACAAAACGTCCAAATAAAAAAGTTACTTATGATTAGTTATTACTAATTTTTTCTGAATTGCTACAAAAGAACCCGCGACGAGAAATTGTGGCAATTGGCGATATTTTTTCTGTGACTGGTAACAGCATTTGGTGATTTATCGCCTGAGCGTGGCTACCCGGAAAATACAAAAAACTGTTTTACCTTTATTCAAAGGAAAGAGTTTACGAATTCATTCCATGTTCAGAAACTCCATAAGCTTTCTGACTCTAAAAGTTTATGTTTTTCCGCTTATTTACGAGAATAAAATGGAATTTAGGGATATTGAAACATATCAATTTAGCGTAATCGTCCATAAATACAAAAAATTTTATTACTCATTCAAATTAAACTTCCTGCGCCTAGGAAAACTATTAATTATCTGGCCGTCAGAATACTCGTTACATTTTTCATTTTGTGTAAGCGACACAAATTAAACAAACTAGTTTACTCTTCTCCAACGTTCCAACAAATCTAGATTCGACAACTAAGGCGACAAGTAACACACACACGCTTCATATATCTCTATTTTTTTACTCTAATTTTATTACTTTTTTTTTTTACTTCGAACGTGTCGCACTATCACTCTGAGGTTACTCATAATTAAGCGATTTGTTGTTTTCCTCTCTTACAGTGGCGGTTCCGATTTGCAAGATTCTACCCATCTCCACCCCTGCTGGTATCGAAGATCGATGCGGTTGACACGAAACAGTGAGGTGCTATTCAAACCACCAACCGAAGCGTGCACCAACACGATATAGTTCTTTTTTTTTCATCATCATCCCCCATGTCCTTTTTTCTCTTTTTAGAAAGAGAAATTTTTGTTTAATTTTTGGCAACTTCAAATGAGAAAAATCCCCACTTTTTTACATCAGTGGCGTTTATCTCTATCTTTTTTTCCCCAGAGGATAAACCTCCTCTCTTTCTCCCGTTCTAAAACTCGTCCCTTATTAATAAAATACAAAAAAAACATTCCATCCCCGTCATATCTCTCGATGAGCAAATTGAATACGAGTATGAGAAAGAAATAGAGAGAGAGAGACGAGGGTATAACAACAACAGGCACCCCAAAAAAATCGAAAAACACATCAAAATGAAAGGGGGAAGGTAAAAGCAATGTGGCTATCGGTGACTGCACATAAAAAATGGAGGGGGTAAGCAAAAACATAAAAAAGAGCCCAAAAAAATCAGAGCATTACATTAAAAATCCCAGCGTATTTAATTGCTGCCTGATTATCGTTCCCCAAATACCGTAATGACTGCGAAATCTGTGCAACCTTTAACACCGTGAATATTCAGAATTTGGAACAACCGGATGATAAAGGGGAGAAGAGAAGGAAAAAAATAAGAGGATCAAAACCCCAGTACGGTAACGCTGGTGGGGTGGTCCGCAGAAAAAACGTAATTAAATGTTTGAGAGTGTT
Source organism: Trichonephila clavipes (assembly GCA_019973935.1). NCBI lineage: Eukaryota > Metazoa > Arthropoda > Arachnida > Araneae > Nephilidae > Trichonephila > Trichonephila clavipes. The sequence goes on from BMAU01021426.1 coordinate 644,763, forward strand.
ATCTCCCCCTGGCTCTTCCCTCAACCCCGCTACCGTACGACGTGCTTTTGTCCTTCTTATCGTACGACAAGCATCAGAAATGCACCGTGTAAATATGGCTCATTTCTAAACATGATTAATTATATGCTGTTTCTAACGCTAATTCCTTTTTGTGGGGGTCTTTTTCGGGGAGATATATCCCATGAATACTCCTGACGTGCGGATGAGTCACAGAGTAGAAATGTCCCAGCGCAAAGCAATTAGTGATCACTGCTCCACCTTTGCGTCTAACTCAAACTCAGCTGTGATTTTTTTCCCCTCTCGTTGCCTAATGCGTCTGGTTGATTTTTGTTTCTGGCAAACGAGGGAAATTTTTTGGGGGTGGGATTGTCTAGGTGCGTATAATTAAACTACATTTCAAAATCGAAATCAATTGTCGAAATTTGATGCTTTTGGTTCTTTTTGAAGGCATTTGGAATCATGTATTTCAAAAATTAAGTTATGCTTGTTGATATAAAAATATCTGAATTAAAAGTTTGAAACAGCGTGAAATTAAATTTAGCGCATGTTTATTAACTCAGGTCTGTATTCTTGAGTATTAGTCATAAAATTTCAAATCCAACGATAATGATGAAATATAACAAAAAAGTAATATAAAAAAGTTTTTTAAGTCAATTCCTACTTAGATCAACAAGGAAAATTTTATTTTAGCTACTTTTTATTAAATAGTTACAATTAATATAAATATGTACATACATAGGACAGAATCAGAACATTAATTGGTAATTCATTTTTATTAATTTTCATTAAAGTTTCGTATTGTCATCCAAAACAATCTCGTGTATATAAAATTTCATTTCAACCGAATGCCTTAAAACGTGAAAAAAATCCCTTTTCAAGTTTTGACACAAGTCGCCAACGTGGCTGAAAATTCTTACCTTTAATGAAATGTTCTTATATTTTTTATCATGTTATACATATATAAAATACATATATATAAAATTCAGTATTACTTAAATTATACTATGAAATCAACTTACTTTGTCACATATTCAAGATCTGTACATCCGCCTTTTCCTTACAAGCACATCAAATGCTAAAGAAACAACATTAATATTAAAGCAGTTAGTTCCAAAGCATTCTGACAATATTAAAACTTTTTTAGTTACACTTCGCACAGCTATACAATTTGTATAAAATAAATTAAGCCTTTAAATTTATAGATGAAATGTAGTTGTAGCTATTTTCCTTCATAAATAATACTTTTAAAATGAAAATAATACCGCTTGCAACATTATAATAATCAATTGTTACATCATGTATCAACTTATATATATATATATATATATATATATTCAATAAATTCTTCTAATACTAAAAAATAATGTAAATACAGTCGAACCTCCATATTACGAACCTCTATATTGAGAATTTTTCTATGTAGAGAACTTTTTCTTGGAACCAAGAGCATTTCACCATTTTCTTTGTAAAATAACCTTCCAATAGCGAAGTGCATTTTCTATATAATGAACTTTTTTCTTGTGATAAAATATTTTTATCTTATTTTTAAAGTATTTCTGAACATTTCAAGTTTTTCTCTCTTTTAACACTCTTTATGGTGGTCATAAATCTTGAATTGGTTTTATTAGATGTCTAACACGCCCAGAGCAACAGAATTCAGGGCATTTCATCCAAGAAGTGCAACCTTAAATCCCAATTGTACAGTTTACTGTAACATCTTCTATATCCCCTTTCACCCTCAGTGGAGATGTCTCGTGTCCTTGAAATAGTCTCCGTTCATTTGTAATGTTGATCAGTTGTTCTGGTGGTTTCGTTCATTGTAGCTCGAAAAAGTAGAAACGTAAGTGCTTGAGCCTCAAAGAAAATCATTTAATTCTTCAGGAAGAGGATAAAAGTGGCAAGAAACTTTCCTCGCAGTTTTTCTTTCTTTTTTTTTGATAGGTAAGATATATAAAATAAACATATATTAATTTACAAAAAGGTGTGAATTAATTACTTTTTTATCAATATATAGTTGTTTATGAATTTAAAATTTGTTTTATGTGGTTTATAAAGAAGATTGAAACATGAACCTGTATACAGTGAATTTTCCGTATAACGAACTTTTTTTCGGGATTCAGCGACTTCGTTATATAAAGGTCCGACTGTATTTTAATGCATTTCATTTATTTCAAATCGTATGCTGTTTTTTTAATTGTTGGGGCTTTATAAGGAACAATTAATTATTTAATATTTTGTTGATTTTTTTTTAATTTGAATTAAAATAAAGATACTTTTTCAAACATGTTTCACAAAGATAAATAAATTAGTAAGTGAAACATTTTTAGAATAATTTATAGATTATTGTTTGTCGTTATCATTCTAAAACTTAACGTTTCTCTCCAATGGTAGAAAAATATCAATAAAAGAACTTTAATAAATTTAGAATGTTGTTTTGAAATCTCCTTGATATACCTAAGAAACATTTGTGAAAATATACGAACGGTATTTCAACTATACATAATCTTTAATATTAATATCATGAAAACTTATTTTTTCATTACTGAAAAGAAGTTACATTCGAATTCTGGGTTTAAAATAAATAATAAGTTTTCAATCATTAGTAGTTAGGGATCACGAGTTTTTTTATTAAATTTATAGAAATTTTTCACGAGCCATACATAAAAAGATTTCACCTTGATTTAGAAGATTGTATTTTTACTAGAATGAAAAGTATTAAAACTTTTATATTTGATAAAATATTAAATAAATAAGTATCACTTATTACATAAAGATTTTCTTCTAAATTATTTAACTTATTTTTTTTTAACTTTAGCAAAACATTTTGATTTAAAAAAGTTACCTAATTTCTTTCTTAACTTTTTTTCCTTCAAAAACTGTTCGAACTTCTAAATAATTTTCCTTTAACTAAAAATGTATATCCTAGCACTTATATCCTAGCTTTAATTGTTTAAATTTGTCTTATATTTTTCATTTACTTTTACTGATAGCAACTTAAAAACTTTAAAGTGCAAAAAAGTGTAATAAAAAAGTTTTTCATGTATGATTTTCCTAATGCTCAGCCTTATACGCAAATCACTGATAATTTAAATACCACGTAATGATTAAGGTGACATTATGTTTGAAACTATGATTTTGAAAAAGTGTATAAATAGTTAGTTTTTATGATGTATAGTGACAGTTGAATTGCAATATACATATAAAACTGTTTTACAAGCATTACTACAAGAAAAAATTACTTAAATGCAATTTTTTGGCAAAAAATTATGGAAGAATGGTATAATTTTAAAATATTCTCCTTTAAGAAAAATGCTTGATAATAATTATATTTTGCCGACATGTTTGGACTTCTATATTCGGAGATTAAACTTTTTAAAACATATCATTTAGAAGCGGATTTATTCAAGTTTTATTATATAAGGGTAGAGAATTTTTTTAAAAAAAATACACCTAATGTTATTTTAATTTATAGTAACTTTGAAAATTGGAATTTTTCAAAGATCCTCGTTCAGCCACTTTATAGAAGTCCTAGCTATATATATAGTATAAATATTATTTTTCAAGAAGCATTTTTCATAAAAGAAGAATGCTTTGAAAATATAACATTCTTTCTTCATTTTTTGCCAAAAATTTTGCATTTAAATAACTTTTTCTTGTAATAATATTTTTAAGGTATCCGACTACTTGCGACAACTTTTTTTTAAAAAAAATAGAGATATGGGGATTTTTCATGGTCTTTAAATTTATTTAGTACATTTTAAAGAAAATATGCTAAAATTAAGAAGAGAAAAAGAAATTATTATTACTAAAAGGGAAAAAAATGGGTACAAATTTACAAAAATTACATAAACAGGGATAATTCTGTGCAAAAAGTTTATGAAAAATTTTTCAATTTTGATGCGCTGCTTAGCTATTCATTTTTGAAATGACCTTCCGAATAAGAGACATTTTAAATTTTTACAAAAAGTAGAGCACTTTATCTTAGTTATTATATGAAATTGCTGAAAAAAATAGTGATTATATTCACACAATGGACTGTAAATTTTTTTATAAAACAGTCATTGATAAATCTGAAAGTCAAAACACTTCTACTATTATACAGAACAAACGCAAAAAATTTCAGTTAATCATTCTCAAAACTTTTTAAGTAATCACTGTCCCCGTTTGAGCATTTTCAAAAAAATACATTTCGAGTAAAACGAATTTTAAAGTATGACACCTTGCTTAAAGTAGTTGCATCTGCTTTTACTAAAACACTTATAGTTTTTCTTCTAGTGAATGGAAAATAATATACTTGGTATTTTTATAAAGCTTATAAGATGGCGCATAAAATAAAGTCACAAAAATTGTCAATTTGTCGCAGAATTCACATTTTTAGGATAGTCGGATACCTTCAAACAATTGCATATGTATATTCTAACTCAACTGACACTAAATATCAAAGAATTATTTAGTTACTTTAAACTTTTCAAAACCATGGTAGCAAGCGTAGTCAGCCTTAAGTTTTTGTTCTTTTTTTTAGAAATCACACACATTTGACCTTTTTCAATATTATTTTTATTAAAATTCTTTTTTTTTCGAGGAAGGAAAGAAGAGATGCGCATTGAAAAGTAACGACACGTTGCAGGCTTTCTCTCCTTTTTATATTTCCTAAATTCTATCAAATCTTCAATATTTGATCTACTTCACTGTGAAAGAAAAATAAAGCCCACCCTTCTACACCCCTCTCTATTTTTTGCCTTCCCCTCAGTAAAACGGCCCATCAAATTCAGACTTACCAACAGTTATCGCTCAACACTTTACTCGAACTTCAAAAAGAAATGAATAGATGAAAGGTTTATTTCATATCTAACATCACATAACGTTACACAATTGATTGTATACAAGAATTTCACTCTTTCTCTTTCACAGCACGCTTTTCAGCACCTCACTTTTTTTTATATGTATCTCTCTTATGAAGAAAACCGTAATATGTTTTGAAACTTTTATTCCATCAGGGTTTTAATAATAAAAAAACTATGGATGGGGGAAATTTAACAAAAAGGGGGAAAAGAGAGGGAAAAAAGGTTCTCGGTCAATCAATTAAGGTTTTTGAGGGCATTTTGTTGTTGTTTAAAGGTGATGAAGAGAAAGGGGGAAAGGGAGAGGCGGGAAAAGATTGCGAGGAACTAATCTAAAGGAAGACTTGATTTTGGTAGGAAAAATTCCCTCTCCACCTCCACCATCCCTTAAACGATTCACACCACCAAAACACATCGGCAACAACAACTTTCATTCAATCAATTTCTTGTCGCCTCTCATTCATTCCCATTTTCTTAAGGAAAGAGGGAAAATTTTCTTCAACACCTTGTGTGGTTGAGGATATAAATACGTTTTTTAATGTTCCCTGCTCGCACCTGATTACGTTAAGATGGGGGAGGGGGGAGGCGAAGAAAATATAAAGAACATCCCCGAGTAATTCGTGCTCATATCGAACCCCTCATCCTTTTCTCTTTTCAAGAACACTCGTTCGAAGCCTTTGTTCGTAATCACGTGGTGAGGTCCCTTTTGCAAAAGCACACAGGGCCCCTCGAATATTAATGTAGTAGCCCTTCCTTCTCACCCCCGTTTCCTCACCCCCTGCGAGAACGAACGAGAGTAAATTGAAAGCGTGTGTATGTGTTGTGATAAAGCATTGGTTGGGATGGTAGCTGGGTAATTAACTGAAAGAGGGAAGAAAATTCTTGGAAGCGATGTGAAAATTGAAGTTGCCGCATCAATTATGGAAGATGCTGCTTCTCGCCAGCTCAAAGAGCTATCATCAATAATACAAGAAACACGTCGGCTCGGTGCTGCTGGCGTACATTTTTTTCCCCACTTGACTTCGGTCTTTCTTTTTGTGGGGTATTTTTTTTTTAAATTCCATTTCCCTGTTTTTGTAAGAGCGATTTTTTTTCCTCTGCTTCCTTTTCGGAAGAGGTTTTTAATTCGCTAAGATGGCAACGAACGGAAAATTCCGATATGACAAGTTGACTTCCGCACGACTAGGAAGATCATTCAAAAGTGTCTTCTCCCAGCATTCCGGTGTTTGGAAGAAAAAGAAATGGAGAGGGGTTCTGTGTCGGGAGTTTTTAATGAAAAGAAGGCAACGTGTGTGTGCGATGTTTTGGCCGATCGACTCCGCGGAATCGTGAATCGAATACACGTTGAAAAATAGCTTTTCGTTTTTTAAATAAGTTCAGATTTGAAAAGTTTGCTGTTACATGCTACTTCGTAACTAAACCAATTAATTCCCTTTTTAAATTCCTACTATTAGCTCACTCTATATATTTATATATTTATGTATCTGGTTCAAATTTTCACAATCGTTAATAAAATAATTTCTATTCATCCAACCAAGTTCAAACGATTTTTTTAAAACTTTTAGCGGATGACACTTGATGTTAATACAGTTTTTTGAAATATTAATTAATTTAATTTAATTTAATTAATTACGGGTTTTTGACGCCAACTTAGATTTTTATTGTCTTTTTTCAGCTCCTACTATTATTTCGCTCTCTCCCTACACATACATATAAATATACACATTTTGTAATATGTATATTTATATTTATATTGTAATTATTTAATAAAAACTAAAATAAATGTTTTCTGCGTAGACCTAAGTAGGAATCGACTTAATTTTTTTTTTTTATATTATTCGTTATAAGTATTTTTTACGTTGCCTTGAATAAAATATAACGCTGTTGAAACACATACTGAATTAGGTAAAGAATTAGTAATAACATTAAATTATTTCAAAAATTATTCCAACTTTTAATCCAATACTAAATTGGCATTAAATTATTTGGGCACCGAATCAAATTATTGTTAACTTTAACATCAACACGAAGATTGCATTGTTTACTCCGAAGTGAGTGAGAGCTTATTAACGGTGCACTACATAGCAACACGAGGGTTATTAGCATCGTATCTCATAATTTTGTACCTCGGTCAAGTGACGAGGACGACACCTGAGTTGCCAGTCCTTCTCCAAACTACCCCACAACACCAACGGGTGACTTTGAGCCTTGACAGATTTAACATGCATCTAACCCTCTACACGGCGGGTTTTCAGTGATATAAGGACTCGAACTTTGAAGTGAGCGAGTGAATGTTTGTGGTCTTCACACTTTAAGGTAACGCGAATTTCTATTAATCCTCTTAAGGAATCTTTGGGGCCAGCAATCGAGTTATTTCACAGCCATCCCTCTCAAGAAGAAACCTTGATATGCAGATTAGCTAGTATATATATAGTGGAAGTTTAGTAATCGTAGTGGAAGGAAAAGAAGCTGAGTCGCTGAAAGCAGTGTTACGGTAAGGATCAGAATTTAGACACGTGATTATAGAACGGGGGTTTAGTTATTAAAATCAGTGCTTCTCAAAGTTCCAGATTCGCGACCCAATATTCCATCACAATTTTCATCGCGCCCCCTCATACAATAACAACGTATTGAATTCAATAATAACATACTTTCACGCTAAAACTACGATACGACTTTTTTCTCTTAAGTGCCATCGCGTGTATAGACGTCTCGCTAAGCAAACATGTTTATTTTCCCGGACATATATATACGTCTTTCCGAAGAGCGATCTTTTCTGCACTCTACTAATCATACAATTTTTCCGAAGGCTTTGAAATGCAATAAAAGGATCTTGACAATGTTTGAGAAAGATTTAATTATTTCAGATTATTTGTTTCTTTATTCCTTCCCCCACCCTTCAATGCATCCCATAAGCTCGCCTACGTGGAAAACTGTTGGCATTGTGAAGTGGATTGCGTAACTTTCAATCGACAGTTAATGGATTAATTATTAACCGTACGAAGGATCAAGATAAGTTTTAATTTTTGTAAATAATTTTATATATGACAATCAAATGGTGTGTGTCACTGGTTATTAGTAAACTTGTTCCTAACTTAGTATTGTTAAATTAATCGTAAAATAAATTGTGTAGCACTGATACATTTATCAAAGTGTAAATGTGTATTTTATTTTTTATTACGTCAGAATATGATTTGTTTGTTTACTTTCAGTAAATTAAAAAAAAAATTTACATAATCTTTTGTTTTCAACTTTTCAATATGCTCGCGCCCCCCTTGTACAGTTGTCACGCCCCTCAAGGGGGGCGCGCCCCACAGTTTGAGAAACACTGATTAAAATAAATTAAGGAAGTTAGGATTCTTAAGATATAACTTGGAGTAAAGTTAAGCTGTTAAGATTTTGTGCGCTTATTCACATAGGGTTTTGAGCTATTGTCCTATCACTCTAAAGTTTCCCTTTACAGTTTGCTTGTCTTAGATTATTCTGTTTGGTAATAATAAATTGAATTTCTCATGGCTAGTTTGGGTCATCAATCTTTACCTTCTACAGAATTTAGGTCGAGTAGATGAGGGAAGCCATTTCAGGGCAATCAAGGACAGGCTTCGTACTTTTGAGTCTCGATCAAACTACGAAGATAATACTTGAGATGGTACTCCACTCCCCTAACTTTCACATCACGTCAACGTTAGGACTTTGATTCTCGATAAATTTACAGTACACCAGCCCCCTATACAAGGGAGATCTTCAGTGACACCAGAACTCATACTCGAGTAATTTTTTTTATTTTTTTAAAATAAAAATTTCTATTTAAAAAATGTATTTGAACTTGAGTGGATGAATAAAAAGCATTTTGTTAACGACTGAAAATTTGAAAAAGCTATATAAATAAATATATATAGGGAGAGTGTGAACTAATAGTAGGAATTGAAAAAATATCTCATACACAATGCTTTCGAGCAGAATAATCTTAAACGATACAAGGCACGAAAAAAAACTCTGTTGACATTCCAACCATAGAAAAGTCTCTTTTGCATCAAGTTTTCCCATAAACACCAGCCAAGAAAATAAATCCAGAGGAGGCGGAGGAGGGGTGAAAAAAACATCACAGAATAGAAAAAAGAGAGAATTGTGGGTGGGGGAGAAAAAAAGGAACTTTTAGCACGTCGAAGGCCTTTTTCCATGTCCAACGGGTTTCATGTTATGCCATTTGGGGTTCCCTGCGAATTCGAGAAGAGGAGGGGTGCAGTAAAAAAAGAACATGGGGTGCAGGGGATGGAAATCTTTACACCGAGAAGAGGTCGACACCTGGGTAGACCATTAATGTTTTTATACCGAACCCGTTTTCAGGTTGGGGTGAAACGATAGTGTGCCTTTCAAGAGCCTAAAGCAACAGCTGAGAACCAAATGCCCACAACGCTCTTCGTATGAGGAACGAAGAATTATGAGGCTTGGTTTTCAAAAAAGGAGAAATTGCTAAAATGTTCACCCAGTTCCTGTGATTAGGTAATTCGGTTTATATATTTTTTAAAACAATTATTAATATCCGACATGCATGTAATAGATTTTGATAAATAAATCAAAATCTATTTTCATACAAAAAAAATCTGACGTTTTCAAAGATAATTAATTCCTCCTTTACGAATGTTTTAACAAAATATTCATTTAATGTGGCTTCATCACGAAATTTTATAGTAACTACTTTGAAACTGTTTATCGTATTTAAAAAAAAAAGTCTTAAGAACTCAATTTCTTTTTTTTTTATCCACGAAGTCCCCGTGACTCCCCCCCAGCCACCTTGGGAGTTGAATTCCACAGAATCCGTTCTTAGCGGATGTCTTCTCAGCAAAGAAAACATGCTTGTCAGATTTCATGTCTATGGATCAGCGCTTCTCAAAATTTCAATATTCACGACCCAATATTCAATCATTCTTTTTCATCTCCACCCCCACACACAATAACAATGTATTGAATTCAATAATACTATACTTTGATGCTGAAAATATGATACGGCTTTAACCTCTTAAGTGCCACCGATGTATATAAATGTCTTGCTCAGCCAAAGCATTAATTTCCCCTGACGTATATATACGTCTTTCCGAAGTACGATCTTTTCTGTGCACTGTTATCCATAAAATTATTCTGAAGGTTTTGGAATGCAATAAAAGGTCCTTGACAATGTTTACGAAGGATTTACTTCTTTCAGATTATTTGCTGCTTTATCCTCCTCCCCCAAATACACGCGCGAAAACGTGTGGAAAACGGTTGGTATAGGGACGCTAATAGTGTAACTTTTATTTGTGGTAGTTGAAGGATTTATTATAAACCGTACAAATTATCGAGATAAGTGTTTTAGATATACTTTTTGTATATAATTTTATAAATGACAATCCTATGAGGTTACTGGTTATTATTAAACGTTCTTAACTTAATATTGTTAAATTAATTATAAAATATATTGTGTAGCACCGATACATTTATAAGTGTAATATATCAGTATAAATGTATATTTTATTTATTATGTCAGAATGTATTTTGTCTATTTACTTTCAGTAAATTAATTTTTTTCAAATCTTCTGTATTCGACTTTTCAATGTGCTTGCGCCCCACACTGTTATAGATCTAATAACCACAAAATGAAAATACTTTTAAGTATAACGAACCTGTAACCCCTCTTGTGAAGATCCCCTTGGATCTCACTTTGAGAACGAGAATGATTTGGAGTCAGATAAGAGCCAGTAGCCATTTTTATAAATAACGTTCTTTATTTGGTTATCTTTCCCAAATAGAATCAAAGACTTTTATTAACAAATATATCAAAATAGTTATATGAGGTTTAAAAGGGACTTTCCTTTAAATTAACTTAAATGTTTAATGATCCAATTAACTAACAATTAGAATATCGATCACGCAGAGATTACCGCAATAAGAGATCCCAGAATTATATTCAATATTCCTATTGAACACTTAACTTTAATCTCACTCCTAATATAAAGCTTTAATGAGACTTTAAATATAAATCAATATTTACCACACTGAATCTCAACTCTTCCTGAGATTAATTTATCCACCTAGAAATCTTCAATAATAAATCTCTAACTTCACTATTATACCTTTCTGCTTCAATCTCTCTCTCCTACTGCTTTTTTACTTTACTATTCGGTTTGACTTAAATACTCTATCTAATCTGCATAACAAGGAATCCTGTCCTCTTTTTGGAGCTGATTGGAAATAGGTAGGGGAATTAAATTTTTCCCTAAAAAAGACGACTCAGAAGGTTAGTGATAAAGTTCCGAATAGGTTTGTCACACTCTTGAGGGTCGATTTTCTGGATAACCAACTCTTAGCAGTTCTCTATTCAACAAAGTCAAGATGCATGCCAAATTTAAAACTTTTAGGTCTAATAGCTCAAAAATTTGATTTTTTTGTTATGTATAACTTCCCCTTAATCCTCTTCCTTTTGTAATTCGATTTCCGCAACATTTGTACTTAACGAATATATACCCAACAAATGAAATGTGCTAGCTAAATTTCAAGCTTGTAGGTCAAGTAATTCAAAAACGGAAATTTTTTTCAGTAACTCCCACGTTACCCCCTTTGGCAGCCCATTTCACCAAACCCCGTTCGTATTAAGCCCCTAATGAACAAAAGAAACATGCCTGCCGAACTTCATGTCTGTAGGTCTAATAGTCTCGGTGAACTCGTGATTGAGTCACTTTTCTCCTTTATGTATATAAATATGGTTACCGTTTTTAATTTCTTCTTACCCACCTTTTATTAATTTTGAAACATTTGCTTTATTTTTTTATACTTTTAAGTAGTATCTTTATGCAATCTCTAATTCTGGTCTTCTTTCTAATAGTTATTTCCCTGTTCAATTGATGAATACTAACATTCATACGTAAAAAGAAAGTTTGGAAAAAACCATAAATTTTTTTAAAAAATCCTGAAATTCACACAATATAACAGAAGGCTTAAAATTGTTTAAGTAATTTAGATATATTTAAAGTTTTCCATTGAAGAATGTTAAACGAATCCCTGGTAATTATAAAAGGGGAAATTACGCTCTTTAATATGAACAAATAAAAATATTTTTATTTTAATTTTGAAGTATCAAAAATGGTATTACTTAAAACGGGGCTTTTAAATATAAATTACTAAGCGATAACAAATTATTTTAACTTAAAAATTACTTTTATTCTAACTTAACTAAGGCAGATATTTTCATTTTAAATATAGGTATGAAAATAAAATTAAAACTCAATGAAAGATAAGCAGTTATCATTATGAAATATAGGTTAACACAAAACAAACGTAAAAAATCAACGAAATTTTATTTATGGGAATACACATTCAATGAATAAACGAAATTTATCTATGAGAAAACATTCAAAGATTTGATAAAACTTGCTTAAGAGAACATAAATCAAATAATTAATAAAACATTTCTATCAAAAGACATGTGAGAAAAAGTATTCACAAAATGTATCCATTAGACACATTCGAAGATTAAGAAAAATTTATCTATAAGAGGACACATTCGAATAATAAGAAAAATTTATCCATGAAGAATCATTACAACTTATCCGTGAGAATACATAATCGAAGAATAAGAAAAATTTGTTTATGTGCGTGTGTGTGAATAGATATTCAAATAATTAATAAAACTTTTCTATGAGAAGACGCATATGAAAAGAATCCACAAAATATATTTATACGAAGACCCAATCGAAGAATAAGAAAAAAATTATCTTTTCGAAGACACATTCGAAGAATAAGAAAAATTTATCTTTTCAAAGAATAAGAAAAATTTATCTTTTCGAAGACATATTAGAAAGATAAAAAAATTACGAAGTATTCGAATAAAAAATATTTTAAAATATTATATTCAAAGGATAAGCAAACCTTATCTATCGGAATACATATTAGAAAAATAAGCAAAATTTATGTAGGAAAAGATATATATCAAGAAATAACAAAATTAATCTATGGGAAGACATATATGATGAATTAGAATTTATCATAAAAAGCAGTAGATAAACGAACATATTTTCTATCACAACCTGAGTGCAATCACCGTATGGTCAATTCGATCAACACACAACGCCAATTTATAACTGAAAGCTCCTTAAGTAGCAATTGATTCAGTTATCTCTATCGGAATCCACATTTCTATTAAATAAATAATTATCAACTTTTCAAAATCTAAATCAAATATTTCAAATTACTTCTTAACACAACACCTTTCAAAATCCTAACATCAATATTTTTATTGAATTTTCAAATAATTCCATTGTTTCAATACACACAAAAAAAGCTATTTCCAAACCTAAGAAACTAACTCCCTTTCCACAAAGGTTCGGAATCAACAACGGAACCTTGAATAGGCCCCAGCGGATTCGGGAGCTCCCCACCCCCTAACAAAACAAAGAAAAGGAGAGAAGAGGGGTAGATCAAAAGGAAATTGAGGGTCTCATCAACCCTTTCCTCTCTCATCAGGGAATCGATAATTCTGGAATCAATCGTACAGAGCCTGATGGTCATTCAAGAAGGCTATAAGTAGGCGGTTAATTTTGGGGATGCAAGAGCTTAAATCGTTTGTGTGAAAGATGGAATCGGATTGATTTCGAATTGCGCCAATTAAATTATAATGATGAAATAATGATGCATTGAAAATAAAGATTTTAATCATAGAAATAATGCTTGGAAGAGAGATTCGGTCTGGAGGTTGTCAGCATTGTGGTGAACGTTAAGCGGTAGTTTTGCTCGCAGAATTTGCATAATGATGTAAATTATTAGCAATGCAATAATAGATTAAAATAATGAGCGCAATTCATGATGGTCACATGATAAGTGTAAGTACGTGTTCTTCATTGAAATCAAAACTGACATTAGACCTCTACTTGTTGCTCTCTCTCTTACCTGTAAAATTTAAGTAAAATTTCAAAATTGATGATTGGGTAAAGATGTTAAGGTTACATGGTATAATTTATACAAAAATCCTAATATTTTACAAATTTTTTTAACCAATGTACATGGATTACGTAAAACAGATTTTGTTCTCAAACTATATTAAAAACTGTTTCTGTGCGATAGATAAAGACCACATAAAAAGAAACAGCACAAAAAAACATTTTCGAAAATTTCATAAATACTTACAAATAACAAACAACTTTGTCGACATACTACAGAATTTTTTATGCAGCGGAGAGAGACCGCATAAAAAAGTCGCACTTAGAAAATACGTCAATTATTTACGAAATTTATGAGAAAGTGTTTCCAAACAAAATAAATAATTAAATTACCCATAGAAACATTTAAAAAACATTTAATTTCTCAATGAATACATGAAGTACTTTTCAAAATGCACATACATAACTCACTGCTACTCGCCGTAATCCAAAACGCTCATCTTCTTGGGATGAATGAGTTCAAATTCCCTTTCGTCACTTTTGAATATACAATTTCAATTGATTACTTTTTTGGCACCTTAAAGTAAGTGATAAGTTTTTGCGACTGCGTTCAATTGGTCAGTTGCTTGTAAACGTCACGATAACTAGTTATGCATGATCGAAGCTCTTTTTGCGATTTCTAACTCCTTTCGGAATTGGTATCTAGTTTAAGAAAATGCTTTTCCAATTTGTTAGAATGCTGTTAACAGCATATATTTTATCCGCTCTCAAAGAATCCGGTAATACTTGTCTCTCTTCATAATCTATCAAATTATTAATAATGTCTCTGTCATCAACACAGTTTAGTCTTCAATCAAGCGCGCTGAGAGAAAGCGATTGAACGTGCATTGTGGGGAAATTATTCATAACAAATGAAGAGAGTGTCTTGAAGAATACATATGTTCATTGATAGAAATTATGACAGTGGCGCTAAAGCCATTAAAACTCATATACCGCATAAAAAAAGATCACACTGAAAAAATCTTACAAAACAAATCGCGTAAAAAAATATAAAAAAAACAGCACAAGAATAAGCTCTACTGTACTGCAAGTCTTTGATTCTATTTGGATAAGATAACCAAATAGAATCAAAGACTTATTAACAAATATATCTAACTAGTATTATGAGGTTTTTAAAGGGAATGTCCTTTAAATTAACTTAAATATTTAATGATCCAATTAATTAACAATTACAATATCGATCACGCAGAGATTACCACGATAAGAGATCCCAGTTTTATATTTAATAATGTTCCTATTGAACATTTAACTTTAATCTCACTCCTAAATTAAACGTTTAATGAGACTTCAAATATAAATCAATATTTACCACACAATCTCAACTCTTCTTGAGAGTAAATTATCCACCAAGAAATCTTCAATTATAAATTTCTAATTTCACTATTATGCCTTTCTGCTTCAATCTCTCTCTCATACTGCTCTAACTTTACTATTCCGTTTGACTTAAATACTTTATCTAATCTGCATAACAAGGAATCCTGTCCTCTTTTTGGAGCCGATTGGAAATAGGTAGGGAATTAAATTTCCCTAAAAAAGACGACTCAGAAGGTTAGTGATAAAGTTCCGTATAGATTTGTCACACTTTGATTAAAAAATCCATACCAACGTTTGTTACATCTACTATTAGCAATAGATCAAAAATATTTCAAAGCATTAAGCTTAATAGAAAAAAAAGCCTCTTAGCCTTTTAAATAAAGATAAATGAGTTTTTTTCTTTGAGTGATAAATCCGCTTGAAGCTTTTATTCCTGAATGAAAACGGCCATAAAAGTTATCATAACTCTGAATTTTTTTTAACTTAAAGCTTTCAAATTTTGTTAAATTATAAAAAAAATTATTTAAAAAACAGAGTAGGCCCCGTTTATATAATTTGTCAATTTTTACCCCTTTTTTCCCATTTTAGTAGTAATATAATTTATTTTTCTCTTCTTAATTTTAGCTTTTTTTTTCTTAAAATGTACTAAGTAAATCTATAACCCACAAAATAATCTCCATAACTTCATTTTTAAAAAAAAATGTCGCAAGGAGTCGGATACCTTAAAAAATTTAGAAAAAAAACCACATTATTTTTTAATTTACTTTACTTAAAACACCTATATCATGTTGATCTACTTTAAATATGGTTACGTCGATCAGGGCTCGAGGATTTTATGCTATCAGTCTCATAGAACAAAACAGTTCCTTTAAAGCAGGGGCCTACAGGGAACCTTTTTTGTGGCCCAGCTAATATATAGGCACACAATAACATAGAAAAAAAATTCAAACATTTCTCCGGAAATTGGAAGGAAACTAGCAGGAAAGAGATTCCATATATCAGGATGTAAACATTAAATATTCTTGTTCTTGTATACATTCTTATTATAATGTATTATTCGAAATAAACCTACGTTTCCATGAATATTGATTTTTTTTAAGTCCACCTAAGAGTCAAACCCTGTTTGTTTGTCCAAAGGTAACCCTTTGACTTTGACACCCCTACTTTAGAGTGATGAAATTTATTGTAGATGAGCATTCCGTTAAGCACAGGATATAGTAACTAAATTCGAAAAATAAATCCGGAAGGTCTTCACTCATTCTAAAGCTCTTAGACACAACTATCAGCGTCTGAAAATAGAAGTACGCAAAGTTTAATTACCAGCAATCGTTAAGCCTAATCGCTAGTGGACTCTTCAACATTCAAAGCAATACTGACTCAACTTCAGCGAGTGACTACAATGTATCGTCTGCATGGCCGCCTTCTAGCTCATCCCCGAAAGATCCGCAATCGTTATAGATTATGATGTTAATAGATTTCTCCAGTAGTTTCCAGAAGCATCCATGTGATAACCAAGTCACCAAAAAGGACGTCAACAAAACTCGCCAAATTTGGTCGCCAAAAATGATGCCATCTAGGCTTTATCGACAGTACTTCGCCAAGTTCCGATTGAAATGCCATTATAATGTAAGGGGCAACGTTACTTGAAAATATTACAATTTTTATCATAAAATAAACATAACATAAAGTAATATTAATGTCTTAAACATCCGGATACAAATTATTTGCACTATTTTAAGCAATAATTACCCAAAATTCGTAACAATATTTTTTTAACATGTTTTCTTCTAGGGCTTTTGGATGGTGTTTCTGGGAAACATCTAATAGTTTTAAGGGTTCCATGAACCGACAAGGTTTGAAGATCTCTGTTTTTATTTCACAAACACTGCATCATAAACTCACTGAAGAAAATACATTAATTAAAAATAATACCTTTAAGAAAATGCTGAATAAAATACAGAACTAAAACATGACCACCCACTCATCTTCCTTTAACAAAACAAAAAGAAAAAATTGTTTCTCTTTTTCTTATTACCTTATGAATTATTATAACACACACACAACTCTAGTATTTCTTTAACATTCCTAACAGTGCTTCCCAGAAACAACAAGAAAATTGGATTAGGCAAAAATAAGAACAACAATAAAGAAAAAACTCCTGCTGGGATAAAAGAGAAAAAGGAGGGTGTTCTAGGTGCGTGGGTGTGGCTTTCTTCTTTCTTGATTAGTCAGGTGATGAGAGGGCCTCTGACCCCCAGCGGGGCAAGCCCCCGCATCACGCAATGTCGTCTGCCACCTGCCCACTTCCCACACCTCTTCTTTTCTGCTGCGGCCAACAATCCCTTCGAACATCCCCCTCCTTCCACCAACCGTCACTCGGTTAAGACTTTTCGGGAAGTGAGTTTTTCCCCGTCCTCCCCCTACCTTCGGTGAAAAGGATTCCATTTATATATACCTTATTTGTGTAGCATATATAAAGAACATGGTATTAATCTAAACATAACAGAGAAACTCTAACAAGAGTCGAATAAGTTGTTAATTTTAATACAGAAAATTGAGGTAATGTTGATAAAAATAACAATACAATAATGATTTATACAATATACAGGGGGAACCAAAATTCTCTTGATCCGATTATAAATATATATAGTGCTAAAACTATGAAAAATAGACATGTGTTCTTTTCGATGTATTGTAGGTACATTAGAACCTGTTTTTGTGCGATCCATTTTTAAGCGATTTTATTTCTGTGCGATTTTTTAGTGTGGCCCTTTTTTTTGTGCGGTATATCAAATTTCAATTGCTTTGGCTAAACTGCAATGTTTTCTATCAAAGTACATATAAACACTTCAAGGCGCTCTGTTCCTTTGTTATAAAAATTCTCCCCTCAATGCACGTTCAATTGCTTTCTCTCAACACGCTGAAGACGAAACTGTCAAGGGAAGTAATATCATCAATAATTTGATAGATTATGAATACGGATAAGAAGAACCGGACTCTTTGAAAACTGATAAAATATGTGCTAGGATCCAGCTTTTTAAAAAATTGGTAAATGATTTTTTTTAATTAGATACTAATTCCGAAAGGAGTTAGAAATTCAAAAAGAAGCTTTGATCATGCATATCAAGTTATCGTAACATTTATCAGCAACTGATCAACCGACCGTCGTCTCAAAAACTTATCACTTACTTTAAGGTGCCAAAAAATAAATCAACTGAAATTGTACTTTCAAGTGAAAAGAGTGATTTTGAACTAATTCATCCCAAGAAGATGAGCATTTTGAATTATGACGAGTTGCAGTGAATTATGTATGTACATTTTGAAAACTCCATGAACGTTGAGAAATTAAAGGTTTTTATGTTAGTTTAATTGCTTATTTTGTTCGGATGCACCTTGTTTTAAATTTCGTTAATAACTTTTGTATTTTCTAAGTGCGACTTTTTTCGTTCGATCCTTCCCCACCGCACAAAGAAAATTTTCTGTAGTATGTTTACAAAGTTGTTAGTTATTTGTAAGCATTTATGCAAATTTTCGAATATGTTTTTGTGTGGTTTCTTTTTATGCGGTCCCTATCCACCGCTTAAAAACGGGTATTTTGAGAACAAAATCTAGCATCACAGAAAGAAGAGCGCTTTGGATTACGACGAGTAACGGCGAATAACGTATGTGCATTTTGAAAGTTTTTTTCATTCTTGCAATGACAAATTAAATGTTTCTTTAATGATTGCATGTGCAATTTAATTTTTTATTTTGTTTGGAGAAACTTTCTCATAAATTTCGTTAATAATTGACGTATTTTCTAAGTGCGCCTTTTTTTAAGCAACCCCTCTCCGTCACATAAAAAAAATTCTGTAGTATGTAGACAAAGTTGTTAGTTATATGTAAGTAGTTATGAAATATATACAGTCGAACTTCCATATTACGATCTTCTATATTGCGAATTTTTCTATATAGCGAACTTTTTCCTGGAACCAAGAACATTTCACGATTTTCTTCGTAAAATAACCTCCCAATAGCGAAGTCCATTTTCTATATAACGAACTTTTTCTCTTGTGATTGAATTTTTTTCTCCCTATTTTCAAAGTATTTCTGGACATCTCAAGTTTTTTCTCTTTTAACTCATTTTATGGGGGTCATAAATCTTGAACTGGTTTTATTAGGTGCCTAACTCGCCGAGAGCAACAGAATTCTGGGTGTTTCATCTAAGAAGTAAAACCCTTAACCTTTAATGTGCAGTTCACTGGAAACATCTTCGATATCCTCTTTCAGCCTCAGTGGAGTAGTCTAGTGTCCATGTGTCCTTGAAGTTGGCTCCGTTCATTTGTAGTGTTGATCAGTCGAACTGGTAACTTCGTTTTATGTAGCTCGAGAGTGTCAAAGCGTAGGTGCTTGAGCATCAAAGAAAAAAAACTAATTCTTCATGAAGTGGATAAAGGCGTCAAGAAACTTTCCTTGTAGTTTTTCTTTCTCTTTGATTGGTAAGATATATAAAATAAATATACATTAATTTACAAAACGGTCTGGATAATTACTTTTTTTCAATGTATAGTGTTTATGAATTTAAAATTTGTTTTATGTGGTTTATAAAGAAAATTGAAAGATGAACCTCTATATAACGAATTTTCCATATAACGAACTTTTTTTCGGGATTTAGCGACTTTGTTATATAGAGGTCCGACTGTATTTTTTCGAATATTTTTTGTGCGGCTTCTTTTCATGCGATCCCTAATCCACCGCACAAAAACAGGTTTTACTGTATTACTATAAATTTTTTATGAGACCCATTTATCTCATTAAATTTCAACGTGTGCTTTCTTGGTAGCTCGAAGAATATCTAAGCAGTATTTCAGTTTCCGCGAAGTGTTCTTTAACATGTCTTGTCCTTTATAAGCATACAACGTAAGCATTTTACGGAGAATTTTTACCAAATTTGTTTGCGACACTTCCTACCATCACTTTACTTACCTTTTAAAGTTTTGTTACAAGTCGTCAAAATAGTCGTTAAGTCGATAAAAATGATGCCTACGTGTCTGTATCTGTAATTCTTTGAATAATTAGTTTTAATCAATTAATTTTTTAACTTTAATTAAATTACCGTATTGCCATCCAAAGTAATCGTGTGTATAAAATTTCAGCTCAACTGAGCGCTTTAAAATGTATTTAACTAACAATAAAAAATTTGAACAAGATATGCTTAGGGAGATTGTGGATTAATAGTAGGAATTAAAAAAATATTCATTTTTTTTTCTCATATGCTTTTACAATATCAAGTTTCAAACGCAGTCGGATACCTTAAATAGGAATATAATGCCATATATATTTTATTTATGATTAAAAAAACCAATGTATCTCATTTTCATAAAAAGTTTATATTTAAAAAAAAACTTTCCGCGATATCTTCCTACTCTAATCAAAAGGGACGATATACTTTCTATCATACAACGAGTTTGCGTTTTCAACCTTTTAACCAGTTCATGCCGGATAGTGAAAGTTGGCCGCAACCGGTTTGCCTGTACGCTGTACAATCGCTGATATTTTCTTTCTTTCTTTGATTTGTGCATATTTTTTTTATTCTTATATCAATATTATTTATTGCTAGAGTTTTGAAAATGTAATGCAGTTTGACTATGGTACTGAAAAGCTTGTCATCCGGTATGTTCTTTGAGGTGAATGAATGAGTGAAGATTAACGTCGCACTGTTCAGCTACACGAGGGCTTTTGGCGACGGACCACGTAATTTTGAACCATGGTCAAGTGACGTGGACGACACCTGAGCTGGCACCCCCCTCTCCTAACTACCACACCACACCAACGGGAGGACGTTTCAGCTCTCGACAGATTTAGCGTGCATCGCTGCCCTACACGGCGGGTCTTTAGTGGTACTGGGCTCGAACTCGTGACAAAGCCAGCCACGATCCGATGCCTATACCACTCGTCTACCGCGGCCACGTTCTTTGAGATGAAGACGGGGATTTTTCTTTTTGATGAAGGTGGGAATTCAGATCTTTAAAATTTGTGCTTCTGTATGCAATGCTTTTACATTTATACCGACGATTTTTGAAATTACGAATTACACAATCAACAAAAGCACTTTTTTTGTGAAAGGAAGAAATCAATTTGGATTCAGATTCAGAGCAGTTTGCTGATTACTGCTAAATCTGGCGTATATATAACGCGCACCTAAATTTCAAGCCGATTTTTTTAATTTTCAGGTATATTTTGCCGTATAACGTGCACCTCCTTTTCTACGAAGAAACTTGAAGTGTACGTGTTTAATGCTTCTATGTTTAGAAGACGTTTATTTGAGGTATTATTCCAAGGTTTAGAAAAACCTGTATACTTCTAGAATTACAACCCTTTAAGTTCATAAAGAATGTAATTTATTTTAAATAAATGAAATTTCAATATAGGTAGTAGCCTAATTTTTTTAGGCTTGCCTATTTTATTAATTGTAAAGTTCTCATTTGTATACTCGATGTATAAAGCGCATCCGTAAATTTCAATGTTATATTTTGAGTTAAAAGTACGCGCGTTACACGCCGGATTTTACGGTATTTGGGGATTATACTTTATGAGAACACACACACACACACAAAGCCCTCAAAAGTTTAAAAATGTACGAACCTAATTTTAAAAAAAAATATAGCATGCAAGTTATACTCAGAAAAAGTAAACATTAAAAGGCGTTTTTGTGGTCCACAATTGAAAAATAAAAAAAATGCTGCAAAAACTTTAAAATTTAAAACTAAAATAAAATCCTTCCAATTTCTCATTTTATTAAGTGTTTAAGGTATCCGGAACCATGATTTAAAAAAAACACATAAATGGATAATTTTCGTGATATTTAGTGTCACTTAGATTAGAATACATGTATAAAATTGTTTTAAGGACATTTTGACAAAAAAAAATGATTTAAATACAATATTTAGGCCAAAAATTAACTTAGAATAATCATTTTTTCAAAATGTTCTCCTCTTGTGAAAAATGCTTCTATTATAATAATATTTTGCCTGTATATAGCTCAGACCTCTTTACAGAGGCTCAACTATAATTTTTGAAAAATTCTCATTTCCAGAGTTACAACTTATTAAAATAATTATCGGCGTTTTTTTTCTTAAAATTTCGCCCCTTAGTCGTAAAACATGAATAAACCCACTTCTAAGTTACATATTTCAAAAATTCTATTTGAGCCTCTTTACAGAGGTCTGAGCTATATACAGGCAAAATATAATTATAATAGAAGCATTTTTCACAAAAGGAGAATATTTTGAAAATTGGTCATTCTATGTTCATTTATTATCAAAATATTGTACCTAAATAATGTTTTATTGTAATACTATTCTTAAAACAATTTTATATACATTTTCTAATCTACGTGACACTAAATATCCTAAATATTGTCCATTTATATGCTTTTGCAAAATCACGGTTCTGAACGTAGTCGGATACCTTTAGTCTTTTCCCAGCTTCCTTTATTCACTATTATATATATATAAAAGTATCATTAACATAGAGTGAATGGCCCTTACAGCCTCTTTCAATTCTTTGTTTTTACATTCTCATAAAACACTATACATAAAAAGTATCGCTAACATAGAGCGAATGGCTCGTACAGCCTCCTTTAATTTTTTTTTTTCATTGCTTTCTTATTCCATTCCACCCGGGTAAACATTAACTCACACCTTATTATTTAAATGGCGCCATCTAGTGGCGTACATGAACCCTAACATTAAGTATGGTGTTTAATTACAAACCATGAAAGTGTGCCTTTTTTTAAAACATTTTGGGTAAAGAACTTAACCGGTTAAAGGGTTAAGTACACAATAGAACAGCGATCCAAATATCAATATAAAAGCAATTAAACGGACAACTTTTGAACTGTGTACCTCTCCACCCAGCCATTTTGGAATAATGTAACCGATCCCAATAGGACAATTTAGTTAAATAGGTACCAGAGCTATTAAACAGTTTTATGTACAACAAGTAAAACTCAAGAACTGGCCCTTCACAAACTGCATGTTTTTCCCTTCTCCATGAATAAGAATAAAAGAAAGGAATTATTCCCATGTACTTGTAGACTCGAGTTGGTCCATTTGAGACCGGCAGAGGACGTAGTCCCATTGGCCGATGCAAATTCAGGTTAAAACAGTCAGACTCGAGGGACTAGAAGGACTAGAGTTTCGACTTACCATTGTTGCACAGACCCCTACTACCATCGACTTCCGATTTCTTGATGTTCGATTTCCGTTCGGAGCTTGTTTTTTGAGGAGAGCGTCTTCAAAGAGGAAGAAGTACTTTGTGCGCGTGTGTGTGTACATTGACGAGTTAGTGGTGCGTACCCCTGTACCCCACTAAAACTTTATTTCGACTTCACTTACTCCTTCCCCCTTTTTCTTCCATCCAAAAGATCGCGCGTTCGAGTAACCAAATAACTTTTGGGCTGGAGTTAAAACTTGCTCCAAATCAATTTAGAGTTTACTAAAGGCACAGGCCCTTTTGTGAAAAGGGTTGTGTGCGTAGAATTTGAGGAATTTATATTAGGCATAAAGGGAGCATGGCGGTGTTCATCAAATTTTGTTTCTTGTGCAGAGTTTTGTATGTGTGTGGAAATACGTCGTTCGATTTCTGGCAGGCCTCTTTTTGAGATGAAATTAATTTGAACGTTCTTTTTTTTCGCCTTCTTTAAGAGTGTTTGTAGAGTTTGGCAGTGAACTATTAGTAGAGTTCCCGTTCTTTTTAACCCCTTTACCACAAAGTGTTTCAGTGAGTTATTTTCAATGCGGTATTTATTTTAGATTTTAATGGATTGGCAAATTGTGAAAACATCAGGAGATCTTATACTTATTTCACATAAAATCATTAGTTTTTATCATAAAATCTGGTGTATTATTGCTGCTTTTACTTGCGAAATATCTTTTCCTTTTAACATACAATATTCTACATTCAATACGAATTATTTTTCTCTTTTGAAAATTTTCATTTTGAAAAAAATATATAACCTCAAAATATACACAAATACAATAAACATTACCTTTTAAAAAATATGAGAAACATTAGCGGTCAAAGAGTAATTAGCATTTTTTTCAATCTATGTTTATGAAATTTATTCTGAAAAAGAAAGTTAATTTCATAAGCCATTATTTTTTTTAATTTTAAAAAACTGAAATAGTTGAGAATTTAAAAAAAAATTTATAAAATATTTAATTTTATATTTTTCAGTTATTCTAAGTAATTGGTTAAACAAAAAATAGTATGGAATTGAAAATGTGTCTTTATGCTGAATGTTAATAATTCCCCCCCCGAAACCCGAAAAAAAATCAAAACTCTAAAGTTGTTAACTGTAACTTTTTCTGAAAAAATATAATTAGAGCTCGCAGACCTAGATTTATAGTAACTTTTATAATACATTCATATGTAAGTGTTTATGAAATATTTCAAGACGACTATCGTGAGTAGAAAAAATACCCAAGAAAATATAAGATACTTGCATCGACATAATTAAAAGTTGTAGAAAAATACATTGAAAATTTATAAGGGCATAGATTAAGACTGACAAGTATAACTCTAATATTTTGGAACTCAATGAAGAACACCTGACTTCATTTATCACTTGACCGTCGTGAATTAAGCTTTTGAAGAATACTCTCAAGTACATCACAAACTATATTTTCACATGGTTCGCTTAAAAATATAACTTCAGTCGCATAATAAAATTTAAAAAAATTAAAATACGTAGTAATGAACAATGCAGATAAATTAGTCATAGTTCTCAATCGCTTCAATATCAGAGTAATTTATTCATTAATAAACTAATTAAAATCAAACATCACTACTAATAGCCACAACGTCTGATATTTAAAGCTCCATGATTCCTCTAAAAATGCTTCTCACCTTCACACACACAAAGTCCATTACTCACATAAACAACAAATAAACATTTAATCAACTTTTAGCATGACCCTTTATAAGTCTTTCAAAACCTTTACCACTCTTTTCTTAAGTTCCAAAGTGGAGTTTTCATAATTTTCGAGTATGATTCAGCGGGGTGGAAAGAGAAAGGGGGCCAGGAGCCCAAAAAAGAAACTTTCGACTTTGAGCGATGACGGGCCCAGAGCAGGTGTCAAAAGCTCAGCCCATTACGCTGGAGTTCCACGGAATATGAACGATTAAGCTTCTAAATTAATGGCTTTCATTACTGCTGATTATCCGAGACCCCATCCAATTGAATCTCCCTTTCTCAGCAGCCGTTCTTTCAGAGAAATCTGTTTCGTGAGTCTTTTTTTTCTTCCTCTCCACCCTTCACCCCTTTTCTCTCCTTCCTTTCTTCCCCTTTTACTCCTTTTCTTAGAGAAAGGATTGTAATTATAAGCCCTCCCGGATAGAAACAATGAAAGAAACGGTTACAGTTAACCACCGGTATCTAATTATGCGGGAAAGCTTTGGAATATTTCTCATTGATATCGCCATGAGTATTGCTCTTGTTCTGGACTTGTGGTTCGAAAGAGGCATAGAAAAAAAATGGTACGCTTGTAAATAGAATGCAAAAAGTAACTTAAAATATCGTCTGCGTTTAACTATTGTTCTCCAATTTAGAATTATAACGAAATACGATTTGGATATAATATAGCATTAATAAGATACAGAAATAAAGCAGTATGCTTGTAAATAGAATGCAAAAAGAATTTTAAGTTACATTTATGATTGAAAAATATAAAGTGAACTATAATTCTAATTTAGAATAAAGTATAACGGAGAACCAGTTGGGATATAAAAAAACATTGATAAGATACAGAAAAAAAATAGTACACTTGTAAATAAAATTCAAAAAGGAATTTTAAATATCGTTTGCGTTTAACAATTATTCCCCAATTTAGAATTAGTAACGAAATATCAGTCGGATATAACATAACATTAATAAGACAGTAAAAATGATAAGCTTGTAAACAAAATAAAAAAAAAATTTAATATCGTTTGCGATTGAAATGCATCACGAACTATTATTCAAATTTAGAATAAAGAATAACGTAATATTAATTGGATATAATTATAAAACTGAGAAAGAGAAAAGTAATACGGTTGGAAATGGAATGCAAAAGGAAATTTTAAATACCTTTTACGATTGAAAGTATAACAGGAACTTAAATTCTGTTTTAGATAAAGAATTATACACCAGTTCTCATACAGCGTTAAAACTTTAATTTTACATCATGTCCGAAGTGGAGTTTCTCATTGATAATAAAAACATGTGTGAAAATTATAATTTATTTGAATATTTCTACAGTTAAAATATAAATGTTATTTGTAGCTCTTTAGTTTTAAAATTCAAACCAAAATTCAGTGTTCATTTCAGCCATTCCAGTTTCGAAACTGGCTTCACGAAGGCTTTGTAGTTCAGATATCCTTCGAAAATAAATTAGATACATTTTACTGTACATTAATTCGTCATATTGTTTACATCCATAAAGTATAACGTTAATTTACTGTGGTATTATAAATCTTAAAATATTGAGCAACAGTATAAATGATATAAATAATGATGACAATACTGACTAATAATGATTTTTAATGATGCAATTATTAAATCAGCTTGATTTTTATGGAATAGAGAGAGAAAAAAATTCCATATTATAAAAAAAATATTTAAATAGAAAAATTATGCATAAAACACTAAAATATTTTTTAAATAGGAGTTATTGCAATTTCTAATACCTTTTGTATGAACATCATGTTAAAGTAACACGTGGAACTTTTTGTGATATATCTCGCAATTTCACACCACGTTCTGATGAAAATATTTGAGCTAAAATTTACTCACTCAGCAAACTTCCACATCCCATCAGATTAGAAAGTAAAATTCAGTTTAACTAATACCCTTCATTATTTTCATTAGAATTGAGGAGAACGTAAGCCTATTTCAGTTCTGAGTAAAAAATCGAATAATTGCAAAATAAAATATTGGTTTGTATTATTGAAACGCTTTTAATATGAACTGCAATCTCACTAAAAAATACAAAAATGCCCCGATACTCCTGAAAAGTAACATCACTTATATTTCGGCATGAATTATATTTTCAGCTATTTTTTTAAAAATAAGGTTGTCATAAATAAGTCTGTTTCTTTTATTTCAGATACGCTTTCAAAGAAATAAATTGGATTGGACTTTTAAAATGCCTTAATTTTAAAAAAATGTTAAAAAATTTGGAGGATCCACAATTCACACACACACAATAGATTTGAAAGAATATTTGAAAATTCTTCAGCTATTCTAAGTTACGAAAGTGATAAAAACCAAGCAAATGTACATATTCGACTTTGTCATTAAAAAAAACTATTTAAACAGGTACTTATACAAATTTTAATTTTTAATGAAGATAAATGAAAGAATGGAACTATTCATTTCTGATTTAAAAAGCGCTTAAAAAAACATTTTCTGTTTAAATCTGAAATGACTCAAATAGCAATTCATTTTTTTTTTTAAATTATTGGTCTAAACATGATTTTTGTTTGCTTTTAATTTTGTACTTTCCTCTCAGATTGATACTTTCTCGTTTTTCCCAAGAATCTCTTCAATTTTAAATCCTTAAAAAATTTAATTGAAAACCTCAGAAATAAGTTTTAGAAAATTACCATCTTGAGCAACTTAAAATGATTGTTTTTAAATATAGAATGCCAGACGTCAGCAACCTATGGCACTCGTGCCAGTCTTGGCACGTGGTACAATTTTCAGCTGTACTCTACACCACTCTGCAAATTTGTCAATTTTTGAGTGGATGGAAGTTGGTAATTTTGAAACGGAGCTTATTGAACTAACATCTTTAGAATAATAGGAAGCAAAAGTTACGGAATCAAGACAAAATCTGGAAGATAACTGACGATAAATCGACAGCTATTTTAAGTTTTTGGATGTCATTGCTGGAAAGATTTAATTGTTTGAAGTAAAAATTCTATATACTCTGCCTTTCACTGTCGATTATACATATCCATGTGAATAAATATTTTCTCATAAGAAAAATATTCCGAATCCGCAAAGTCTCTTGACAACTAAACACTCAGAAACTTAAAGTCAAATTACACTACTGATATTGCGATGCAAAGCAGAGCTTTGCAAAAATAAGGCTCGCATTAAAATTTTAATTTTTTATTGAACTATGTTGCAAAAATACTTACATTTTATGTTGTGTGTTCATTTCTTATTTTAATAAATATTCTTAAGATGTATAATACATATGTACAATTTTAATTTTTTTTTTACGTTGAAGAATAGTTATATATTTTATGTCGTTTATTTTTCAATTCCTACTATTAGTTCACACTCTTTCTATATATCTTGCTCGAATTGTAATCGTTAATAAAATACTTTTTTATTCTTCCACTCAAGTTCGAATACATTTTCTTAAATTCGTAGTGGATCACACTTGATGTCAATACAGATTTTTCAAATGTTAATTCAATAGTTACATTTAATTAATGGATAAATTGTAACAAACAGAAAAAAAGCCCAACACCATATATAAAAAGGAAAACCGCTCCCTGTATCCCAGTAGCACAATGGATAGCGCGCTGGTTGTCTAATCTAAAGGTCGTGAGTTCGAATCCTACCTGGAATGGTCTAATTTCTGAGAATGTGATCTATGCATGAATAAATAGTAACAAACAAAAGAAATAGTCCAACACCATAAATAAAATGGAAAATCGCTTTCTATATTGTCATTTAATATTGTGATTCGGTCGTATGTATACACACATATTTATACTTATTGTAATTATTTAATAAAAAGTAACTAAAATAAAATTTTTCTTTGTTGACCTAAGTAGGAGTTGACTTTAAAAAAAATTTATATTACTTGTTATGTTAATACATGTCTTTAAATGACATACTTTATACATGATATAACTCTAAATCTAAATATTCTTGATATCTATTCCTTAACTCTTCATGCATTGTCGAGGTAACTGAAATATAATTCAAATACTTCCTACTGTGCGGCACCAATCCTTGTCATATGCTGTTCATTTTTTTAGCTATTCAACTTCTCGGAAATGATTATTTTTTAACAAAAAAATTGCTTGTAGCCATGAAAATACTACAAGTATTTGAAACAATATATTCTAATAATTCAGAGACAGCAGTAAACCCCTGACGACTAGTGAAAAATCTAAAAAGACTCGGTCACAAGCAATTAACCCGCTACCCTGGTAAGCAACAACCATTGCTCCAGAGAAGACAATTCAGCCAGGGATACGGGTTTTTTTCACCAACATCTCTGGCCGAATAACGCTGCCACAAAATCCAACCACTCCGTCATGTCCCGGCATCTGGTGGCATCACCCATCCGAGTTAAGTTGAGTCAATCCTGCGGAAGGCAAATATCGTCTACCCTAACTCTAGGGGCTATGAAATCTAAAAAGGCTAAGGGAAAACCGCGGAGGAAAAGTGGGAAAAAATGTACGGCAGCTGGCGCGCAATTAATTGGCGGTGGCTCTTACGCCAGCTGACTGCCCCGCCATCAATCACGGCACCAGGGGGCGCTCACATCCATCCACCTTCATCATTTAATAAGAAACTTCCCTTCCCCCCTTACATTTGCCTTGCGTATGAATTTTTGGTAGATTTTCTAAACCGCCACTTAAGGGGGGGGGATTCTATTTTGAAGGATTAAGTCCAGTGCTGAGCGGTAGGGAGAAGGGTTACTTTAAAATATGCTTCTACGTTGTTTTCTTCCGTGCTAATCGATCTGGGAAATAGATGCGGCTAAATTTGTATTTATATGGTTAAGAAATATTTTCTAAATCATCACCTAACAGATATTTATCGTTAACGATGTTATTAGAAGGATAGAGGTTCCTCAAATTAGAGGAAATTGATGCATTCATTTTATTCAGTAGGAACTTAAAACGCGAAATAACTTAAGCCCCAGATGTTTTTTCTCAAACACTAAGATACCATCATATTCACGTCAAAAATATCAATAATGCTTTTATTTAACATATTTTTTTCTGCATATTAAAGGCAGTATAATAAAAATACACTAATTTTTAACACACTCAGAAAAATCAATGCTTTGATTACTAATCAATCCACCAATTCCCAATAGTTGCATTTATTCAAATTTACACGAATGCTTGACAATGATTTTAAATAATGAGAGAGAGAGAGAGAGAGAGAGAAATAACTATGCTAATATTAAATGCAAGACAGTTGAATTACATACCATTTTTGACATGAATGCATTGATTGCACTGGATGCACATATGATATTTAACAGAATTAGCTTTTTGTCCAGAGCAATGGTCACCAAACCATCGATCGCGAGCTACTAATAGCTCACGGGGATATTTTTAGTAGAAATTGTGTTAATGCTAATTATACTAATTATAAGTTTGGGAAAAGATTCACTGATGAAATACTTCGACAATTGTATTCGAATGGCAGCCACTACCTACTCTTCCAACATTAAAAAATGTGGTACATATTATTTCATACAAGCTGAAATATGTTTGAATTTTGATTTGTACATTAATTAATACTTAATTTGCATGAATAGCTTTTAAAACGCCATTTATTAGTGTTATCGTATACGATATGTATCAGGGTGTCTACTTTTTCATACTGAGGAAGAATACAGTGCTAAATTGATACTGAGGATTTTCTTTCTCGAATTGCAACTCCCCACTCGGGGCACCTTCGTCTTGATCAATCAGAACGCTTCCTTTTGTTTCGCATTCACATAAAAAAAATTTCTAATTTTTCATCTCATGCTTCTCAGCTGTATCCGATAGACTAAACTTTAGACTAAACTGTGTAGATTAAACTTTACCTACCGTCCTGATCATTAACTTGCGGAGTTTTTCACTGTTCAAATTAATTTTCTGTAATCTTAAACAATTCATTTTCTCAATTTAAAGTATTTTAAATTCTGTGTGACACTTTATTATATATTTTAGATTAATTTATTTTATCAATGGATAAGTGTCAATAGTATATGTCAGTCGTTTCAAAAGTACAGATTGGAGGTTAGCGACTGAGAGAGTTGGTACTCCATAGAGCTACTAACACAGTGGTGTACACAGACCTCTTATGGGGGAGGGAGTACATTCCACAAGAAATGTGAAGACGAAAGGGTCGAGGGATAATCTCTATGGTAAAAATTAAAAATCTTTTGGAGTCTATGGGGGTTGAACCCTTAACCTCCTTGTGTATGCCACTGTACCAACAACCCTTTCTCGAATAGACACGAAAAGAAAGTGTGCTATGTAAAAATAGTCTATGTGATTTTAGATGCAGGTATAAACTGTGTCATTTGAGGATTTCTTAATCTCAAACCTTTGTATCTTTTTTTCCAGCCTGCAAACGGAAAGAAGAGCAACAGCAGCAACAGCAAAAGAACCCCAACACCCCCAAGAAGCCCCGCTTAGTCTTTACCGACCTCCAGCGGCGCACCTTACAGGCCATTTTTAAAGAGACAAAGCGACCCTCCAAGGAGATGCAAATCACCATCTCCCAGCAACTCGGACTCGAACTCAGCACCGTCGGGAACTTCTTCATGAATGCCCGTCGCCGCTCGCAGGACAAGTGGCAGGACACTGAGGACAAGGCCAAATCGTCCCACCTCCTCAACGGACACCACCATCACCTCCTCCACCTCAGTCCCACAACCACCACATAGCTACAGGGGCTATTCGACACTCGTCCCTGCCGCTACTACGATGGCCTTCTGACCCCCTTGGCGTGATTTACCCTCACATCTCCTCTCTCTATCTCTCTCTGTCTCTCTGTATCTGTGCTAACGTCTCCAAGGGTGCCGCCTGGAGACTTACTTCTACGAGGACATCACATACCATTATGCAGTGCTCGGCCGAGGTGCTGAAGGGTCATACCCGTGTGCGCTTGGGATGCAAGAAAAATGCATTGGCTGATTTACCTTACACTTACAGTGTAATTTTTCAATTATTTTGAGACTCTTACATCAGGGTCCCATTTACACGTTTCCGCGTGCTGTTCTAAAGAAATAATTATTCTACTCTCTACCAAAACGTTAATTATAGAAATACTAAATCACTCAATAAAATCCATTTAAAATTTAAATCCGAAATAACCGAAATTGGAAATACTTTGTATTTGATTGGTCATTTTTACCTGACTTACAACCCTTGATTTCTGAGCCCCTTGGCCAAGTTCTAGATCAGCCATATGAGATAATCTATCGGTTTTGCAACACGAAATATTTATGCTTGCACAGTATAAATACTTACTTTCTAGATAAGGAATTCAGATTTATCTCTGTAAGTAGGATTTTAAAATTTTGTATAAATTCATGTCTACCTATAAAACAAATAATCAAGCAAAAAATTTTTTAACTCTTGTTTCACGAGCTTGTTAAATGTATTCTTTATTTTTAAACAAGTATAGTTAAACTAGGTATTGGCTGAAAAACTCAATCTCGAAAAACCTTTTTCCCCCTTAAAAAGACATTTAAAACAAATTTTCTATTTTGAAATTTACCTTTCAATGTCAGATAATGAATTTGAATGCGGTAGCTATAGAAATTTAACTCGTATTATTGTATGAATTAATAATGGCTCAGGAAACAAATTTCTATTGCTGTTTTATTTTGGTAAAAGTATTGATATTTTTTGTAAACAACTTTTTAAATAAAAATTTAATAGTTAAAATGATTAAGAAATTAAATTTTCTTAGTAGCTGTAGAATATCTTGTAAATCAAAAGTATTGTGGTCGCAAGTTTTATTTAGATTTTATAATTCCAAGAGTTATTTTTTGAATGTTTATCAATAGTTATACCAAAATGGCATTAAGTTAGAATTTTAGAATTTCACAGTTTCATACCAACTTAAAAATTAAATTTGTTATTATTATGTTAAAAATGACCTACCTTAAAAAGTGATAAAGTTTGAAAAACGTAATCACTACTGAAAAGGTTTAATTGATTTTATATATATTCTGATGGCTTAAATGTGCCAACAAGATAATCCATGCATTTTTCTTCATTCAAGAATTGTGGTAAATTCAAATGTCCAGCACCACAGGCCTTGAGCAACAAGAACAAAAGCAAGTGCAACAATTGACCAATGTGACTTTTAAGAGAGTGTACATTCAGTATTATAAGCAAGGAAATTACTATATAGATATAGAGTCTAGCATTATAATCGCTTTAGAGAAGCGGCATGATAGCGTTAGTGAGTTAAGCCTAACATGGCGCTGTCTTGTAAAACTAAAGGAAGTTTTTATTTAAAAATTCCATTTTAAAAAACTTGGATACGCGTTACTTTTCTGTGATAATTTAATAATTATTTATTTAAAAATGCTAAATGTGCATTATACTTTATTTATTTTTGCCAAATAATTTATTATAGTGCCTTGTTTTTTATTTTGCAATATGTTTGCTTCCAAATACATTTAGTTCCATGAAAAGTATTTTTAACATTAAGGTTTAATTATTAAGAAATATATAAAATTATGAACTAAATGATTTTTGCTTGATTTTTTATCTTTTTTTTATTACATACGGTTCATTATATGAATTTAAGAGTATATAAAAAAGTTGTAAGCAAATTAAAAAATATACCTTTTTTGTCGAAACTTAAAGGTATATAACGATAGGATATTAATTTCATTTATATGATTGAATAACTGCTGCATTTTAATCAAAATTTTAATTTCGTAATTGAATATAAATGATTGTTATTTTTACATGTCAATTTTAATTTGCTCAATTTATTTATGTTATTTTTTTACTATGTTTACAAATATTTTTATACTCGTCAAACATGATTCATTTTATTTATTTTTGAGTTGTTGTCATACTTAAATTCATTATCTTTATAAAGCAGATTATTTATTTAAAAAATGAATTATATTTACATGTTGTATTTGTTACTATTTTATATATACACCATTATGCGTTTTAAATGCATACCAAAGATAAAAATATGTGACACACATTAGGAATTTTTATCGATGTGAAACTAGTCATGCGTTTCAGCGTAAGAATGATTCTAAAGAATTGGATTCTAATTGCTTTGTGTTGAATAATAAAAAGAAGAAAATCATCGAATTTCTTGCAGAAATGGATTAGAACAACAGTGGTGGCAAGGGACCTGCTTCATCTTCATGGAAACTCTAATTAAGGCAAAAGTTTTTGCTTGAGTGTGTAAAAATTGTCATCGAAAGAAGCTCATACCGTATTGACTGATGAAAAAAAATGCTTCTACTTTTTTTCCTTTTCTAAGTACTTCGTAAGAAGATATAAGAGAAAAGGTGTACAGTAACATTTATAAGATCCTGTATAGTATTGTGTAGATTTGTTTAAAACTTTTCAACTGTAGATTTGTGCTGTTGTGTGTTTTAAGTATATACAGAATATTCTGTGAATAGAGCTATGCCTGATTTTAAAAAATAAGGAAATTTACCACTGTTTTTGTTGCAATCAGGTATATATTTACCAACTCATTTCTCAACACTGCTGGTTTAAGTCAATTATAAATGTAATAGTTGCACACTAAATTGTTGATATACTGCACATTGTTTACTTCAAAAAACAAGTTAATGCAACTTTAAAGTGTATTTTTCGGTCACTTTTAACACCATTACAGTTTTCAGCGTACATATTTACTAAAAATATTATTTTAAGATAAAAAATAGACTTAATTATATGTATCAACTACGCATTTTACTCAGACATATTCAAAAGAAGAATATTATTGGAATCTTATATTTAAATACTCAGTTTTAATTTTAAATTAAATGTAGCATTTTAATTTTTTTCAAGCAGCTTTAAAAAATAAAAAGTTCTTAAAAGCTCCTAAAAATATCTTTCTAGTGTTTTTATTGAATTTACAGTACTGAAATTTATTGAACCTTCTTCGTATCACTGATTAATATTATACGAAATCTATGTAACATACTAAAAACATTTTATCATTTAATTTATTGTTAGAGAAACCAAGACCTGGGCCAATTTGCAAAAGAAATGACCACTTATTATGACATTGTTTTGTTATGACTTATTTGTGAATTTCCATTTGGATATTACAATTGCAAATTATACTACCTAAATTTTTCAGAATCCCCATCTATATTGCATGTGTGTAATAATATGCTTAGGTAATAACCCTACGCCAAAATTTAATTTCAAAGAATTTCACAAGTTATGTCAGCCTATTTGATACCATACTAAAGACTATAGCTAAACAATACTCGACACAAACAGACATTTGTTGCATCACGCCAAAAGCCGGCTGAAATTCGCCAAAGGTTGTCAATAGCAAGGGTTAATATATATATATATATATATATATATATATATATATATATATATATATATATATATATATATATATATATATATATATAAGTACCCTAATTTCTTAACACATTATGTATTGAAAATTAGTAATTTTTTTTATCAGTTCCAGAGTTTATCTCATTATCACATTTACAAATATTAGTTCTCAAATCTATCAAAATACAAAATTATTCCTTGAAAAACTTTTGTTACAACATTTATATATAAGTAGAATTATTTGCATAAAAGTTAAAAGTAATTCAAAAATATTCCATTATTGAATAATTCGATGCTATTACTAAGCACGTTCACACACAAAAAAAAAAAAAACATCTTCGAAAATTTTTAAGTCTTATATTCACTTCTAGTCTTAACAAACCCCATTGGATTGGTTGATAGAAATGTCTTCTGACATCCAACAAATTCATTGTTTATTTCTGTTTTTCATAATTATGAAATCTTAAGGTATCCGACTACCCTAAAACCATGATTTTTTTTCAAAAATTGGCAAATTTTTTTATGACTTTATTTTATAGACCATTTTATTAACTTAATAACAATATCAAGTAATTTTTATTTTCCCTCCACTAGAACAAAAACTACAAGCGTTTTAGTAAAAGCAAATGCCATAACTTTACACAAGCTGTCAAACTTTAAAATGCGTTTTACTCGAAATGTGTTTTTTTCGAAAAACTCAAACGGGAACGCGATTGCTCAAAAAGTTTTGAAAATAATTGGCTGAAATGTTTTGCTTATGTTCTGCATAACAGTAGAAGTGTTTTAATCTTCAGATTTATCAATAACTGTTTTATTTCAAAATTTGCAGTTCTTTATATGAATATAGTCAATGTTTTTTTAAGCAATTTCGTATAATGACTTAGATAAAGTGCTCTAGTTTTTGTAAAAATTAAAATATCTCTTATCCTGAAGGTCACTTCAAACAGGAATAACAAAGTAACACACCAAAATTGAAAAATTGAGAATTTGTTCATAAAATCTTTGCACAGAGCGGGCCCCGTTTATGTAATTTTTCGTACATTTTTACTAGTTTTTTCCCATTTTAATAATAATTTTTTTTTCTTTTACCAATTTTAGGATTTTTTCCTTAAAATATACTAAATACATATAAAAATCACAAAAAGATCTCCATATCTCCTTTCTTTCAAAAAAAGTTGCCGCAAGTAGTCAGATACCTTAAACATGTCTTGAGTCACTCAGGTATTTCAGAGTATATTTTCATTCGAATTACTTTCGAATTCATCCGCTTATGCATCATTTGTTAGAATATATTGTACAGTAAAATATCTATATGCATCTAATTTTCAAATTAAAGCATTGAGAGCGCATTTTTCAAGCAAATGCCTCTGATTTTTTTAATAGAAGGTACAGTTAATGTCTCACATCTTTATTTATTCATACAATTCTTATTCAAAAATATTAAGTTGAAATAATTTTCCCAAATCAGTTAATAACGTTGTCCACACAAAAAAACGGTGTTTTGAGTAGTTTTCACTGATTGAACGGTGTTTTGAGTAGTTTTCACTGATTGGAAATTCACTCTCATATAATTGCAGAGTTCTTTTTTTCAGCTTTATTTTCTCCCTGCTTTTTTACATTAAATAAAAGTCTACATAGACCTAAATTTTATAATGTTAAAAGCATTTTGAAATCCATGAAAATAATATATTCATTTTTCCTTACAGGATAAAAAAGCTTTTCTTTTCAATATTTTCTATATCTTTTCTATTTTTTTTATTTAGAGAATTCGAAGTACTTAATTATCAATAATATTGAATTCTAAACAATCAGTTCTTAATATTTTTAGGCAATTTGTCTTTTTCAATGTAAATAAACGTGTTTATGAATCTGTTAAAGATCAACAGATTCATTCAGTTAAACCACGCATACTTTATGCATATTAAAATGTGTGACTAAGAATCTATAAGCGTTAGCTTTCAAAGAATAAAAAAAAGGAGTCAACTATGTGCTAATACTGGAAGAACTCCCATCAGATGCTGAAAGAATACACCCCTGCGTATAAAACAGGAGCCCTGTTTTCGTAAGATTTTCTGTACAACCATTCGAGCACCAATTTTCCAATATATCATCCTTAAAGTTGAAAATATTAATTCCTAACCACCGTAAAGATATTTCTGATGATAATGTCTCACTATCCAGTGTCGTAACGTACTACCCCGTAACCCCCACATCGTGATGGAGGTTAGATTCTTTGGGGACCCAAAGCCTGAATGACGCCAAGTACGTCTTGGAGCCCCCAAACCTGACTTTGCACGGGGGGGAGGGGGCTAATATTCTATGTTACGCCACTGTCACTATCAGTTCAGTGATGTTATGTGATTAAGGAATAATAATTGGATGCTTTGTATTTTTAGGTAAATTCAAATTCCTCAGCCTTCCAACAACCCACAAGATCCTTTAATCCGCATACCTCCTTTGTGCTCCTGGTGATACAATTGTACAACCCCGCTGTTAAAACAGAAACATCTATTTTCTAAGTAAAATTTGTTTTCCGAGAGTAAAAAAAAAACAATTTAAGAAATCTTTCAACCCACACATCGTGTGGGAGTTCCCGAATACTACTAATAAATAAAAAAAGAGGATATAAAAGTTAAAAGATATATATTAACTCTATTCTATTTGACGATATTTGTATTTTTCTCCACACAAAAAAATATAAAATCAGCAGTTGCAAAAAAATGGGGAGGGGGGGGGAATCTGACCCCCAAACCGAAACCTTAAGCAAACAGATCGCTAAAACAACGCCACCGCTCTGGTTTCTTTTTCTCAAACAACCCTCCAGTTCAATCAGATCCGAAAGATTGAAAAATCTTTTGCAAGAAAACCCCCACCCCTTCCCAAACGATTTACAATGTTCTGCCTTGAAGAACACACGCCGTGATATGTTGTTGACTAACTTTCAATGAAAAGAATATTTTTAGAAGGGTCTAAATATTAGAAGGGGGGTAAAGCGATGAACTTCGGAAAAGGAGGGGGATGCACGGAGGTTGAAGGGCGAAAAGTGGAAGTGAAGGAAAAGGTTTGCCAGTTAATTGCAGTTTTCGCCATATTTATCACTGGGTACTGCATCTCCCCCATCCA
Source organism: Trichonephila clavipes (assembly GCA_019973935.1). NCBI lineage: Eukaryota > Metazoa > Arthropoda > Arachnida > Araneae > Nephilidae > Trichonephila > Trichonephila clavipes. The sequence goes on from BMAU01021426.1 coordinate 683,311, forward strand.
AAGAGCATTCAAGCATTTCAAACGGTGCCTCGTTAATTATGCACAAAGTCTCTGAAATTAGCCCTGAGCATGAAGCTGAGTTAATTAAGCCTCCACCTGCACACACACAACAGAGGGACCCCCTTGCCCTGGGGGAAGGTGAGGGGGCGTCGGTGGAACGTCCCAAAACTCTATCTTATTTTCCACGGGTATTCCGTTCGCTGGTTACATTATTACGGACAACAGCTTTTAGAGACCCTGTGTGCCCGAAACAGGGGGAAAAATTGAATAACATCGGATGTTCTTAAAACGGGGGGAGGGGGAACTGTCATCGCCAAGCGGCTGCCGCTGGCTGCTTGCTCCCCACGCGCTCGCTCTCGACGATCCGGTTTTTAGGAAAAGCCACCGGAATCCTGGAAGGTACGAAACACGCGCACCGCACACAAAAGAGATCCCTCCGTGTCTTTTCATTATCTCCCTCAATCAGCCTCCAGTGACCGTGTTTCGTTTTTGATGTCGGGCTTGGCATAAACCACGTGTTGGAATGTCGCGAAGGAGGAGAGTTTAGAAATTTCTTGTTTTATGACCGAGTTTTTGGCGTGTTGGTGAAAGCACTGTATATGAATAGAAGTATTTTTGGGAGATATGTAAAGAATTTTTTGTGCAGTACTGTAATACCAGCACAAAGTACATCAGCGCAGCTAGTTCTGGGTGGGCATTGTATGAAAATTCTTTAAGAACTTGGAAAATAAATAAAAATAATCGAATTAAAATAAAACTTTTATAAAAGTTTCAAAATGTTACACATGTTGGGGCCCCGGTTGCTTGGGAGGGGCGTATTTCTAATGCTGCAGTAATAACGCCCTTGATAAAACACCAATTACGCGCATACGCATCAAAAGTGTGGACAGTGACTCTTGGTTGCTTTGAGCATCGGATCCTTTTTTTGAGGAACTCGAGTTGCTGGCATTTGGCACAGATACTCACATTTAGGCCTCTACCATACCTTCAGGGAACCAGGCGTTGTCAAATATATACAAATCCAAAAAAAGTCAATGGTCTGGCTCGCTATTAGAATGAACACAGAAAATCCTTTTTGCTAAACCCGCTGAGATAAAAGCTGGAGGTTGATCCGACTTCAGATATGTTGTCTGCCTGAAAGAGATTTCGTAACCCTTAAAGTGGCTGATTGGAAGACCATAGGAAAAAAATAGAGGCATGGAGGAAAATTCTTAAAAAGGTTAATGCCCATTTGAGGTTGTCGCGCCATTGAAGAAGAAAATACCAGTTATAGAAAAGAACTAAAAATCTAGTTCTCACACTTTCTTAAGCAGTCCAAAAGCTCTTGTGAGCTTAGGGGGAGTACAAAAAAAGCTTCCTTCAAGTTATGATATTATAAACGTTTTTATTTTACAAGATACGAATATCGAAAGTGAAGAAAAGTTGTCTTATATGACAAAAAATTGAAATCTTAGACGATCGTAAACTACATAAATAAAAAAAAGTGCAAAAAAAAAATAAAAAGTAATACGAATGAAGGAAAATATCGAGGAATTTTTTATGATTGACATTTTTGTTCTGATTGCAGTTGAATTTGAATTAAAACACGATTACAAAGAAAGATGTATGGACTTAATAACGTTGAAGAAATTATAAAAAGTTAAAAGATAGTGAAATTTTATTAGTAAAACATAAGAAAAAATGAATAAGAGTACTTTGATACTGGGTAAATTCTTAGGAAATCATTCTAGAACAAACTAAAAAAAAAAAAAAATGAATTCTTAATATAGGAATAAAATGATTACGAGAAAATTAATGTCACTGGGGTAAAAGCGTGGGGTGCTCTATATTAATTGATATAATTTCTTACTAGTTCTATTCCGAAACGCTGAGTTAGTGTAAAAATGTAGTACAAAGCACACCTTACGTTTTTACCCCAATGACATTAATTTTTTCCGTTAATCATTTTATTCTTATATTAAGATTTTTTTTTTTACTTTTTAGTTCGATTCGCTATAAAAGCGTGTTTTTCAGTTTTTTTAATAAACTATAATTTATTTTTCATTTTTTAGTCCAATCTACAATAAAAGCATGTTTTTTTTTTAGTTTTTATTCTTTGTTGAATTTATCTAACTAATAAAAGTGTGTAAGAAGAAATATTAAATGCCAATCGTATTATCGCCACTTAAAAATATTGTTATAATGTTATTCGCATCATCACTTCTAAGCATATTGCTTTATAAAAATAAAAAATATTTAGCAGTTAGAACATAAATTATTTTTATCCACATGAGCGAGTCTTTTTTATTTCCATTTTTAGAAAAACTATGCACCCACCCACCCTACTTTTTTCACATAAAAAACACTTCGTCTTATTTTTTACTCACCAGTAGCCTAGTTTGCGGTTTTAGGGTTGCACCTTAATCTTTTATTTGGAATTAGTCGCCAAATCTAGAAATGGCATATGGAATTAGTCGCAAAATCTGAAAATGGTTTATGCAATTAGTCGCCAAATCTAGAAACGATGCAATGAATTAGTCGCCAAATCGAGAAACGATATAACGAATTAGTCGCCAAATCTCATAAATCCTTAATTATTAAAATCCTGATGAGGCCAATAAAACAAAATTTTGAAACTATTGTATTGTCATGGTTCCTTGACAAGTGTGCGAAATTTCGAATCAATCTGACTTTTAAAGAGGGTAAAAATCGAGTTCAAATATTCCATTACATACAAGTGAAACTTATAAAAACGTGTTAATGATTCCCATTGTTAAATAAAATGCTTCGTTTTAAGCATTCCAGTCTACGACACCTCGAAGCCATAACATTAAAAAAAAACTAAATGCTTTTCAACATTTGAATTAATTCCGTGAGGGATAAAGAGATCGAGCGGCGCAGACTCGAGATGATAAATCGCGCACAAATTTCCGTCTACTATAAAAGTTACAAAATATTATAAAATATTATTCTGAAAGAGTCTGGATAGTCAACACATCAATATAAAACTTACTACAGAAAATCAGTAAAAAGATTCTAAAAAAAATATGGCACATTTTTCTCTCATGCCGTTCCACGTGCGTCATTGTCTTCAAAAAACGATGATTCATCCTGTGACAACATTTTCAAAGCAGACAGGCGAGGGGGGGATGAAAAACATGCAACAAAAACAACAAGATAAAAATCGCTTGCCTGAATGATATATTCCAACGACGCTGACCTGAGAGATTTGTTGCTGATGCCCTCTTCTACCCCCTTCGCATTCTCAAACGTCTTCTTCCTAAAGAATGACTTTGCCCGCCAGCTGCATATCGCGCGACAGAGGACGTTTTAAAATCACTGAACTATAGCCATAACTTTAAAACCTTTTTAAGCCCATCTTGGAGAAGATGGCACGGAGAGCGTAATGGACAAATTATGTACACCGTGTTTATTTGGCATGAAAAAGTCAAAGGGAAAAGAGGGTTTTCACGTGATACTCTGTATTCCTCTGAGGGGGTGGACGAGGATGTAAATTTTTATACCAAGATCGTCTGCAAACGGAATGGCGAGATAAAGGGTTTTTTCACAGTTGTGACAAAGCAGCCAGGCGATGCCATTCAGCCATTTGGGCAAAAGATGGGCTCATGCAAATGGGCTGCTTTCGGCAAACAATTCAGAATAACAAAATTTAAACGTTTTTGATCCTTTGGGTATCTTGGAATGTTACATTTCACCCTCACTTAAGGCCTATTGAACGCGATGTTAAAAAATAGGAACTATTCTGGGAGTACTTTTTTAAGACAGATAAAAATTCTACAAAACTGATATCTTATTTCATTATTTCTACAAAGAACAATATATTTCATTACATTTTTAATTCCTGTATGAATCAATTCATGTTCTGAAAAATGGAACGTGGCGAAGAAAGTCAAATTTCGAGCTCTATCACTCATATAAAGAATCCGACATCATTAACTTCATCAAAATACAATGAATTAAATGGACAGGTCACGTTGTCAAAATTTACGAAGACCGCACCACTAAATAAAGTCTTAAATGCCCAACCAACTGGCACACGGAGAAAAGGCAGGCCAGATGGATTGATGGCCTAGAAAAAGATCTCCTAGTTTTGATAACTAAAAACTGGAGAACACTAGCAGGAAGAAAGCTGGCCTGGAAAAGGCCACTTGAAAAGGCCAATGCCCACCCTGGGCTGTCGAGCCGCCGAGGAAGGAGGGAAGGATGAATCAATTCATTTATCCTGGTGTAAAATACGAAATAAACTAATACCAAATAGTATTTTTTGCAGTAATTGCGTATTTACTTAATGCTTCTAAATTTTAATACAGGAACGGGCAACTGGTTCTGGCCCGCGGGTCACAGTGTGGGAGTGGAGGATACCGGAGGGCTGCACCTAATTAAAACAATAGCCCCATTGTGAAAAATATAATAAAAAATAAATTTAATAAAATAAGCCAGCTGGGTGACGTAGTTAGTTTGTCGCTGACCTTCTACATCTAAGGTTGCGGGTTCGACCCCGGCCCAATTCGGTGGATCTTCATGATGCAGAAAATCGACAACGGCCATGTCGCATGATTATACCGCATGAAAAAGATCCCTTGAGTGTCCGTTTGGCTTAGATGCTCGCGGCAAAATTAAGAGCTCCTAAGACAAATTTCGTATCAGCAGAGCTCAGGTGCCACCCTCTGGTGAAGAAATTAGGCGTCAAAATGACTTGCGGTAACTAGGTATCGCCTATATGGTGCCACACTAAAAACTGTTACCAGCTCCTGGAGGATGTACTAGGTCTGCTAAGGTTAAATACCAATGCGCAACCCCATTAGAGAGGAAGATTTAATAAAATAATGGCAGTTTTATTCAATTTATTTATCGTACTAATTTCATATTGTCTATAGCTGCAGGCACATTTACTTTTAGAATCAGTTTAAATTCCAGTTAATTCAGTCAAATATTTTTGAAAGTCAGTGTTGGCAGCAGTAGCGCACACAGGAATTTTTCAAGGGGAGAGGGGGGTCCAGGGTCGAAAGTCCACCATTCTTGTATCATGCTCCTTTTGATTTTGTCGATTTTGGGGAACAAAACACAGTAAAAAACTAATTATTGAATAAATAATTAACCTCAATTAATAAAATTAATCATTAATAACAAATACTTAATTAAATTTTACGTACTATATACTGGGAATTATAGTCAATCGGAAAAAAAATCGAGGGCTTGGGGGGGGGTCCGGATCCCAGGACCCTCCTCTTGTGTGCGCCACTGGTCGGCAGTATTGGGATAATAGAGCAAATTGAATTTAAAATCCTGAAATCTTCTTACGAACTCGTCCTCCAAACACTGCAGATGATCTCTTAGTAGAAACACTCTCAAGTACTTTGTTTTTCCAATGAGAGAGAGAGAGAGAGAGAGATGAAAAATAGGAAACGAATCTTTGATTATGCACGGGACAAAAATCTCGGTTCTGATTGTCTAGGACGAGCCGCTCTAGTTGCGTATCTCTACCGTTGTATAAAAGTAGGACACATGTGCGCAAAAAATTCAAGAATTCTATTGAAAATTTGGATAATTTTCATTCTGAAAATGAGTTCCCTGTTTGGATTAAGTTTTTTGACTCTAAGTGAAGATGGTCTTGACACTTATGAACATGGATTTTCACCGTACTTATTTGAACCCTTAAATTTTATCCATACATTTATTTCAAACCCTTTACATAAACAAGATTTAAAACTGTAAAATATAAAGAATCTTGATTGAATTAGATCAGTGATTCTCAACCTTATTTTTGCAGTGGTACACTTTTATCAATTTCAAAATTTTAAGCGGCACGCTAACAATAAGAGAAGTTTACTTATCTGTAATACACTGTGTAAAATATTTTACGATAGTCATTCTCATTATTAAATAAAATATGTAAGAAAAAGACAACAAAATGTTTATTGGATAACTAATTACAAATTAATGGAAAATTTGAGCTTGTTAATTTTTGATAATTTCGTTTATATTGGGTCATAAAAATGATAATATCACTCTCATTTCGTCATCAACACTTAAAAGTCTCTATCTTTTTTTTCATTTTTATATTTGTTAACGCTGAAAATTCGCATTCACTCAAATAAGATGTAGAAATTTGTAATAATGTTTTCAAAACTTTTTTCTAGCTGTTATGAGGTAATCGCCTCTAATTTTAATCTAAAATGAGTTAATCGACTCTTCCGAATATTTTTAAATTCAATCTTGATTATTACAGAACGAAATTAGTTTTTCCTTGCATTCAAAGTAAATTCATATACATATGTTTTGAATGGATTCGACAGAAATGGATTCGAACCCAACCAAATTTTTTTAATCTACAAGTATACCATGAGTATTCTTATTTTATTTCTTTAAAACAGCCAGATGATTCAATTCCGAATTTTATTTTTTTTCTCACAATATAATTAATAATTTCAAAAAAATTTGGTGAGACACAAAAGTGCTGCGTCACAGTGGTTGAGAACCACTGAATTAGACTAATATGGCGTTAGTAAAGGAGAAAAAGTATCTGAATTGCAATTTTGGATGGGAATGTAACTAGGGTGAAGTGCATAATTCCGATAAGTGAAATTTTCTAACAGTGAATAAGTGAACTCCACCATCAAATATTTTTTCCCTTGCATTTAGTCCCTGAAATAGAACTTTAAAAGTTTTTTTTTCCAAGTTAAATTGTACTATTCTTTATATAAGATATTAAATACAGTTAAAATGAACCGCTGTTCATTATTTATTGAATAAAAGAAATGTATACCTTCATCCACTTCTAAAAAACATTTCCATAAAAATAAATTAGAATTACCATCAAGTGTAATCAGAGATTAAGATAACTCAATTGCTGTTTAAGTTTTAACGTAAGCTTTCAGCATCATATCTCATAAAAGCTAAACTTACCATAGCAAATTTGAAACATCAATTTAAGGATAAAAAGTTTGGAATAATTTTTCCAAATTATTAAAAACTATTTTTACACATTTAATTTCTTTAAAAATTCATTTTCATAGAATAGTTATTTTTTTAAATTTGTTTCAGTAAAATTCAAAGAAGTATTTTTCTCTGTCTAAAAATATTGATTTAACATTAAAATGTATTGTAAACATTCAAAAACAATTTCGTGCCTTCATTGAAATTTAAATCGTTTGCCTTCTACAATTAAGATAAAATATTTTTTGCATCTGCAAATGAAGCTTGGAATGTATTTTACTGTTAAATTTCCACTCTAATTATTTCATAAATTGTTACCATTCAACCATTCAAATTAACTATTTAGAAACCATAAACACCACTTTTAAACCCTGAAGAGTCTAACGTATATATATAAACCGTATAATCCAGCGTATAAAGCGTACCTATACTTTCAAGCTTAATATTTTAATTTTTAGGTGTATTCGCCGTATAACGCACACCCATTTTTTTACGAGTACCCCCTTATATTAATATGCATTGCTCATATGTTTTGAAGTCATTTATTCGAGATATTATCCCAGACCTTTGACACACAAAATTGCTTTCTTCTAGAACTGCACAACTCTCTTTTTAGCTCACTACGGCAAGTGAGTTCTTTTAAATAAACAGTATTTCGATACATGTAGAAGTAAAAAAAAATTATGCTCATCTCTTGTTATTTTTAAAGTTATCGTTCTTATATTCGGCGTATAATGCCCCCCCCTCTTATATAAGTTTCGATCTTATTTTTGCGTTAAAAGTGCACGTTATACGCCGGGTTTTACGTTAATTGGCCCTGGAATCGCTTATATGAAGCTCATATTCATTTCAGAATGATATTTCATAGAAATACAATTTATCACATTATTAAAATAAATTATAGCAGAATTTCAATAAATATGCAATCCTTATTTTAATTATATAGTTTTAAAAATTTAATACAAATCATACAAATTTTCTTTTTTTTTTTCTTACATTCATTTCAAAGTGGTCCAAAGATCTTGGTGATCTAACAAGTCTCATGTATTAAAATCAATACATAATCCCCATTAATAGTTTATCTCTCCACAAATAACATTTTATTGTAAGATTAATTAATCAATTAATCCAAGAATTAAATACGAATACATGTAATTCCAGCTATATAACACAACTGTTTCACTACACCACGATCAAACTATTTAACGAGGTAAGAAATCCATTTTTCTACATCACTGTACACAACGCAGAAACCGGCGTCACACCCATATCTTTGTTTGGTCTTTTAAGAGCATGACATGGTTGATCCAGGCTCTTCGCTTAGAGAATTCTAGGTATAGTAGAGGCGTCTACTATGTAGTCACATATCAGCTCAAACTATTCATCATCATCATCATCGGGTCGACGTCCTTGTACAATAAAGAACTCAAATATATTATCTAATTTACTAATCCATGCAAACGACATGAATGACCTGTGTTCTGTTTAGAACCTTAGACCTCTATGGGGTTCATCACACAGATGCCTCCCACTTGTTTATGTATCATATGATAATAAAAGAAATGTCAAATTATCTCTGTGTAATTGTCTTCTTTTGCAATCCCTAGCTATCCAGATTCACCTTGTTCACAAATTTATGAATTTCTCATGAACATAAAATAACACAAATTCTTTACTTTTGACAAATATATCCCTTTATGTATGTACTGTATTTTTCAATTTCTACCATTAGTTCACCCTCTCCCTATATATATCTTGTTCAAATTTTCAATCGTAAATAAAATACTTTCTATTCATCCATCAAGTTCAAATACATTTTTTTAAAACTTCAAGTGCATAACTGGATGTTAATACAGTTTTTTTTTCAAATATTGATTCATTCATTAAATTAAAAAGTGAATACATAGTAACAAACAAAAATAATAGTACAACAGCATATATAGAAAGGAAACTCGTTCGTTATGTCCCTGTAGCGCAATGAATAGCGCGTGAGACTTATAATCCAAAAGTCGCGAGCTTGAATCCCAACTGGGATGGCCTACTTTCTGAAGATGTCATTTATTTTTACTATACTATTTTATTGAAATAATTAAATTTAATTAATGAATAAATTGTAACAAACAAGAATAATAGTCCAACTCTCTATATAGAAAGGAAAATGGAAAATTACACGGAAAATAGATTTCTAGTTTGTCACTTAGTATTGCAATTATGTCATATGTGTATACATATTTATATTAGTTTAACCATTTAATAAAAAAATAACTAAAATAAAAAAAAACATTTGACCTAAGCAGGAACTGACTTAAAAAAATTTTATATATTACTTGTTCTCTTCTACTCTTTATTTCTTTCCAGCAATATTGGCAAAATAAAAAGAAAAATAGGCACCTCCCCCCAAAAAAAACATCTTGAACCCTACTAGCTCAATCCTGACCCTGAGTATTTGTTAGCATCAGTCTGACTCCTATTTTACCGCATCTTTTTTACTTTCTTACTTGATGTAATTACTTCAAGTTAGTTAATTCTGGTGACTTCATATTATATACACAAACACTGCAAAAACTAATGCAAGTCAAAATATAATCTGTTCATTCTTGTCATGAATCAAGACTATCAAAAAGCAAAGAACCTCAAAAATAACAGGAAAATAGTCAAATGGACCAAAATTCAGAACATTACTATGTTGTTCAATTTATTTACTGACTGAGGAGAGTAAAGTGGGATTAAGAAAACTTTATATATCCACATTCTCTCCTGTAGAATTTAATCATAACATCACTTTTAAATAGAGAAGAAAAACAGAACGAGGGTTATTGGCGACGGACCTCGCAATTCTAAACTTTGGTTAAGTGATGAGGACAACACCCGAGATAGAGCCCCCTTCCCATCCAAACTGCCACTCCACGTTAGTATTTGAACCTCGACAGATTTAACGTGCATTAGCCTCTCTATACGGAGGTTTTTGAATGTCGCTAGGCTCGAACCCCTGACTCTCCAGCTCGAGTTCGTGACCGAAACCAGTATGCTACCACGGCCACGCACAAGAATTTAAGCCATATACATACCATAAACTTCAAACCTACAAAACATCGAAAAAATCCTGCTTACTATGAAACTTGTACTCTATTGGAAAAACATTTCTAGTACAATGAACAAAATATATAATCGAAAATCATAATAGGCTCAATTCATAACGATCACATGATAAACACTTGTTCTCCATTGAATTCAAAACGAATATCAGACTCATCGTACTTGTTCTATTTGTAAAACTTGGGTAAAATTTCAAATTTTATGATTGGGTTAGAATGTTCAAATGTTATAAGAAATAAAGTACTGCAAAAGAGTTTAAATTTTAAAAACATCGTATTTTATGCATGTACTTTCAAATAAAGTGCATTTTGTCTACATATGTGCATTATTGTTGTTAACAAATTTGTACTTTTTAAGAGAAAATTTCTGCAAAGATATCAATAGCTAGTAATAACGCAGCGCATGAACTGATTAGCTGGAAACACGCGTTTGCTTTCATCGTGCGACTATGACGTCACATGAGTTTTTGAACTGACGTGGTTATCATTATCATGTGAATATGATGTCACATGAATTGAACCCATTACATAATCACTAACTCTAAAGTGCAAAAACTAAAGTAAATGCTGTACAATAATAATAAAGATAATCTAGAAATATTCGATTTCTTTTATTTTTTGTAACATTTAATTTTTGTAATGATCTCCAATTCCCATTATTAATTCTTTACTACTTAAAAACTAACACTAACATCTGCATTTTAATTCCAAAGATTTAGCGTAAAGATTATATATACAGTGGGCCACAAAAGTGTTCGTACACTTAAAATTTCTTATACAATTTAATGTTTTCGACTAATAAAAATTACTATATTGTAATTGTAATTTTTTATGATATCTGCAACTTGTTCTTAATGGAATGACATAATTAAAATTTTTTTAAAAATAGTATATAACTATTTTTTAAAAAAATTAATAATCAAAAAGCTACTAAAAAACTACGCCACAAATATTTTATCTTAATATTTAAAGCTCTATTTATATATTTTGAAGAGAAATTTTAAATTATCCACCCAAAATTTGGATATAAGAGACGACTTCATTTTTTAACAGGATAATGACGCTAAGCGCACTGCTCTCAATGTACGCCATCTGCAGCCAAATTATGAAAATACGTCCTGTCACTTTATTTAGCCCCGTAGAACATATTTGTGGTGAGATTTTGATGTACAAAAAAAAGATAACATGACAAATAAACACAAAATGTGAAGTATAAACAATAATCACAGAAGAATGGAAGAAAATCGATGCAGAAATTACAAAAAACTGTTTAAACCTATACCAAGACGCTTAAAATTTTTTGTGGATACTAAAAAAGATATCCTACTAAGTACTAAATTAAGAAAGAAAGAAATATTTAAAGCTAAGTTGAGATTTTTGTTAAGTGTGTGAAAACTTTTGTGGCGTAATTTTAGTAGCTTTTTGATTATTAATTTTTTTAAAAAATAGCTATACCATTTTAAAAAAATTAATTATGGCATTCCATTAAGAACAAGTTGCAGATATCATAAAAAAATTATAATTACACTATATTAATTTTTAGTAGTCGACAACATTAAATTGTATAAGAAATTGCAAGTGTGTACGAACACTTTTGTGGCCCACTGTATATATTGAAACTTAGTTCTACAATAATCGCGTTGTTGGACATTTCAAATTCATATTAAATTGAAATTTTAAAAAAATCAAATAGACTGCCAAATATTCATAAATATACAATTTTATGTACATTGTTAAACACTAAACTATACTATAGTTTTAAAAACACTTACACACCAACATAATTTTAAGGTATCCGATCATATTCAGAGATGTCCAACAACGCGATTATTGTAGAATTAAGTTTCAATATATACAGTGGGCCACAAAAGTGTTCGTACACTTGCAATTTCTTATACATTTTAATGTTTTCGACTACTAAAAATGAATATATTTTAAAAATAGTATTCTAAAAAATTATAAATACCTTTTAGAGATCAATATCAATAAATATGAATACTTAACTAGTAATATTTAATATAAATTATCTAAATTTTTGGAAAATCACAATTATAAGAGAAATTTTAGCAATTTTTTCAAAAACACTTTAAAGCAGTTCGGAAAACAAGTAATAAACTTATATCAATAAAAGTATTACTAAAATAAACTACACTTCTTTATCAAGGGAATGTGTTAAAAAACCTTAATGTTTCATTAAAATATAAAAATTTTAGAGTTGATCTAATAAATATTTTAAGAAATATGATATATTTTATGAGGCTGTTATTGAAATAGCAGGCCATAACTCAAAAAATATTTATACAGTAAGTAGATTCACTAGAAAATAATATAAATATCAGGTTAAAAAGATTTCGTAAGAATATATTCATAACATTTTGAGTTATCAGATTCGTAATGATAGATTTTGAATAAATTAGGTGCTTACTTTTGGTAGGTGAAAAAGACTTACCCCCAGTTTTTCTAATTCTATGTAATTTATTGTAACTCGTATTCTATGTAACGCATAGAAATAAAATAATATATGATTTGTAACGCCAAACGTTTGGGCTAACCGATGAAAAAAATTGTATGTGTTGATCGAAATGGGTCCTTACGTATTTTAATACCTTAAATTTGTAAGTTAATACAGAGTGTTTTTTTCCAGGTATAGAAGTTTAAGTTGGCATTACTTTCCAAGATGGCGACCAATTTAAAAGCTGTCAAGTGATTTATTCTCAGTTTGGTTTGGCAATTCATCATGAATAGACTCACGCCTGAACAACGCTTTCAAATTGTGCAATTTTATTTCGAAAATAATGGTCGATTTTAATAAGCGAATTTTGTTTAGCGATGAAGAGCACTTCTGGTTGAATGGCTACGTCAACAAACAAAAATGCCGCATTTGGAGTGAAGCTAATCCACAAGTGTATGTCAAAACACCGTTACATCCAGAAAAACTGACTGGTGCGCTTTATGGGCTGGTGGAATCCTTCTTGAAAAACGATGAAGGCCACAACGTTACAGTCAATGGTGATCGGTATAGAGCCATGATTACTAACTTTTTCATTCCTGAATTGAACAATCATGATGTCCAGGAGCTGTGGTTCCAACAAGACGGCGCAACATGTCACACAGCTCGTGCCACAATCGATTTATTGAAAGACACGTTTGGTGACCGCCTAATTTCACGTTTTGGACCTGTGAATTGGCCTCCAAGATTTAACACCGCTAGACTATTTTTTGTGGGGCTATGTAAAGTCATTGGTCTATGCGGATAAGCCACAAACGCTTGACCATTTGGAAGACAACATTCGCCGTGTTATTGCCAAAATACGGCCACAAATGTTGGAAAAAGTCATCGAAAATTGGACGTCCAGATTGGACTACATCCGAGCCAGCCGTGGCAGTCCTATGCCAGAAATCATATTTAAAATGTAATGCTACAAGATTATCTTTCGAATAAAAAAAATTCATGTCAATCGAATAATACATCGTTGTTTTATTGCAATTTAAAGTTCTATACCTCTCAAAAAAACACCCTTTATTATAGAAGAGCAGTGGTCATCAAACTTTTTTGGTTAACGGAACCCTTAAAACTATAAGATGCCTTCCGGTAACTGCACCTGACACACGCACTCTTAGAAAATTACATATTAAAATGATACACTACTGGCCATTAAAATAGCTACACCATTAAATGGTACTGACTTCTTAGGATCTAGGCACCCAAATTTCTTCAAAATTTAATCACTTGTTATTTCCAGTTTCATATATTTTTCCAATATATATCATTTTGTTATCTGTGTTTCATCCTGGGGTAGCAATTTTAATGGCCAGTAGTGTATTTAACGTAGTCCACATGTTATAGGTACCTTATGTAAAGACAATTAAAAAAAAGAATAGCAATTGTCGATAAAAAAAATTTTTTAATCAACACTGCTGGCCACCGTAAATGCAACACCAAGAAAGACAAGAGATAGCACAACAAAATTTATTTTGTAGATAACATGTTGACCAAGCATCAAATGATTAAATTTATAAACTTCTGTGAAGTGTGGTTCCTGCCAAGATCAGTTGCTAGAGCAGCCGCCATTGTTGGAGATCACCACTGCCACACGCCTAGGCATTGATTCAAAGAGACTTTGGATGTGTTCTTGGGGTACAGAAGACCTAGCAGCTTCCCCACGTTGCCAAAGTTGATCTGGTGTGGCAGCTGGGGGTGTAATCTGGGTCAATCGTTGAGCAACCATGGACCACATGTTTTCTATCGGTGAAAGATCCAGAGAGCGAGCCGGCCAGGGAAGCAATTCAATCTGATGATTGACGAAGAACGTTTGGACAATGCATGTTACGAGTGGTCAAGCATTATCCTGCTGAAATATGGTTGTGGCCACGCCCTGAAGGTAAGGAAGGACAATTGGCTCCAACACCTCGGAGATGTAGCGCTGGCTGTTTAAAGTAGCGGCAATGCGTACTAGAGGAGTGTGAGAATGATATCCAATACCGCCTCATACCATAATGCACGGTGCACGACCAGTGTGGCGGTGCATAACGCAGCTGTTCAACATCCTCTCCACGGTGTCTCCAGGCTCGAATCCGACCATCGTGGTGTTGCAGACAGATGCATGACTCGTCAGTAAAGACTACTTCATTCCATTCTGCCACCCACATCCTTCTCTCATCGCACCATGGGTGGCGGAGACGTCTGTGGTTCTGCGTCAAGGGTAGACCAAGCAATGGACGTCTTGCGGATATACCACTCTGCTGTAAATGGCGTCGAATGATACGTGCAGACACTGAATGATGCGTTACAGACTCAATTTGTTGTGCTACGTTTCGTGAGGTGACTGAGCAATCCGTCACTGCTATGCGCACAATTTTTCTGTCCTCACGTGAAGTGGTGCACTGAGGTGGATGCGATCGACCACGTCGGTTCGTCATACCCTCCTACATCTAACGGTCACATATCCGCATTACAGTTGTTTGGTTTCGTCCAACACGACTACCGATTTTCCTGAAAGATATTCCACAATCTCGGTATAGGCCACTATCCTTCCTCTGTCGAACTCGGATACTTAATCCAAAGCTGATCGCTGTTTTCTATGATACATAACTGATGGTTTTTTGGGAAAAAAACACAAAAACAACACAATTGCCGAACTTGAAATCGTCAAAATCTCCAAGCCTTAAAAAGCGCTTTGAGGTGGCGCCACATGCGCGCGTGATGTGTGTCTGTGCTGAAATTCTAATCATTTGCATATCTTACATCCGCTAATTCATGCTGTAAATTTCATGTTATTTGCATACTTCTTTCAGCGTGTTGCATTTACGTTGGCCATCAGTGTAGTTTAACAGGACTTACTCATTAATAATATTAATTTTTAATCCAGTTGTCATCTACCCCTACATTATATTTCGTAACTGGAATATATACTTACATTTGAATTTTTTTTACACAAACTATCAATGTCTAGGTCTATTGAATTCTTCTGCAATATCATTTCATATTCTGCGTTTAATTCATTTCTACATTTTGTTTTTGTAGCCACTCACGTTGAGAGAAACATTTTCCCTTGAATATCTTATTCCTAATGACATAAAAATGTTTATAGTGGTGTGAGAAATTATGTGTACTTCGTATTAATTTGCAACCTAAGATTTAGGAGCTGTTCTTGCTTAAATTTAGATTTTGATGTCGAATATGTTAAAATGTCGATAAATTGTTACTTCTTCATAACAGGTGTATTTTTTACACAAATGGAAAAAGGTCTATTTTTCATTAGAAAACTATTAATTTTTTTTAAAAAACATTGCATTAACGAGTATAAAATTATCTTGTGAAACACGGGATAGTAATCAATAGAATCTAACAGGTAGTTCTTATAAAGAAAAAAATGATTTAATATTCTTTTACTATGTTATAATAAAAGTTTTAAAAGCATTTCAAAATAAAGTTATATTATTTATAAATAAAATTTTCAATTTTAATGGGCTGGTGTAAGCTTTAGATATTGTGGTTATACAAACTTCATCGAGAACGGAAATCCATCTTTCATGTACATTTATTATTTTCCTTTCGACTTTTAATTGCGACTCGTGGAACCTCAGGATTCCGTGGAACACAGTTTGAAGATCACTGTAGTAGAGAATGCGTGTTATATTTTACCAGTTTGTTTCTCACTATCTCATATAATTCTTATAACTTTAAATCTTACTTTTTTAAATTTAAATTGTAACATTCTATATCATTTCGATATCAAGGCTATTCGATAATTTAGGCGAAATTGCTGGTAAAAATCGATAACGTTACACTTAATCTCAAGCACCTACATTTAATTTTCTTTTTTTAAATTCATTCTTTATATTACAAGAATAAAATTATTTTACAACTGAAAATCATCCATAATCAGCAAAATAGAATACAACTTAAACTAACACTTGCTAAAATGAATGTTTGATTAAATCCATCTTAAAATAACATAATACAAATCGAGGCATGTAGACAAAAGTCAAAACAAGGTTAAACAATAATTCTACAGTTCACGGAACAGAGTCCCATCCAGAAACCATCGAATAAATTCCAATAATATTATTCCATGCCCTCGACAAGCAAGCTGACTCTTGATAATTCCATTCACAGAACCATGTTTCGAGAAATAAATATTTGTTTCAAGTTTGAATGCGATTTGTTGGCATCGATGTTTCGTCATTTTACAAGCACCATCCTCCGATACTCTTGATTAACATAAATTCGAATTATTATCCAACAGGTTTAAGGAAGTGGCATCAGTTACATCGCCCGCCATGTTATACCAGAAACGGATTTTTACAGCTTAAAACAAACGTTAGAATTCACACACAAATGTAAGGCAGGTGAAGAAACTAATTTAACACACATGGTTTACTTAACACATGAAATATTACAAGTGTTTTCCATTTGTTTAAGAAACTGTTTAAAGGGATTATTAGCAACAATCACGTAGAGTACATCTAACGCGTACTTATAGTTCGAAAAAGGATTATTCTAAAATTCTGTGTGTTCAGACAGAATATTCAAATAAGACAAAAGTAAAGAATAAAATTGGATTTTAATCTATTGATTGATTTAATTTAATGTTGATTAGCATCGAGTTTCAAAGCTATTTGCGACAGACATCGTAATTTTGAGCCACGTTTAAGTGACGACACATGGCTTGGCATTCTACTCTGAACATTCACACCACACCGTAGAGACTTTGAATCTCGACAGATTGAACGTGTATCAAGCGTAGACTTATGTATAAATACATTTACCATATATTTCCGAATATAAGTTGATCCATGTACACATCGAAAAAATTATTCAAAATTTACAAAATAGCTGTAAATGTTTTTCAGATTTATCTTTCAGAACTTTTCGTAATACCGTAAATGTCCATGTGATTCTAAAGATGTTTGTAAAAAATAAGGTCCTTTACAAACTCGCAACCTCTTAAAAATTGACAAATTTGTAGAGTAGCGCAGAGTGCCACTGAAAATTATACCGCCATGCCACGGATTGCCGATCTCTGCTCTAGTATAGCGCCAATTCAAATCCTTCAATTTATTCGAAATGAGCCTCGACATACCTGGTGTTTATAATTAAATTTGAAATTTGCGAGCAGTCTATAGCAAAGACTATTCAATGGAATTGCATGAAAATTGGGTAAAGGCGGAATGAAGTGATGGAAATTTTATCAAGGGGAAAAAAACAGTGAGTTTCAAAAACCAGATAGGTGGCGCATCATACTTTATTGAGAACATATATTTATATAAATAATCTTCAAAAGTTTACTAAACATTAAACATACTTGATATTCTGTCCGTCGTTGTCTGCTACCATCTGGAAGCATAATATCTCATGTTCGACTGTTGAAATCAGCCTGAACTGGAGAATGTTACGCACATGGCGATCCATGCTTTCTTTAAAGTCGGATAGAAATGTGATGGGATCACGGTAGACCATAGCTTTGAGGTATCCCCACAGTCAAAAGTTACAAGGATTCAAGTCGAGAGATCTAGGAGGCTAAGCTGTAGGAAAATGCAGGCTGATGATGCTATCATTACCGAAAAGGCGGCAGAGCACTTGTTTTACACAATGGGCGATGTGTAAAGGAACACCATCCGGTATAATCACTGTGGTTGTATCACATCGCCTTCTCTTCCGCCTTCCAAATGGTAGTAGACAATGGTGAACAACATATCGAGCATGATTTGTAAATTTTTGTAAATTATTTATATGTTCCCATTAAAGCTATGATACGCCACCTAGGGGTTGTTTTTGAAACTCATTGTTGTTGTTTTTTCCCTTTCCACATTGTTTGTTTTGACCCCGATAAAATTCCCATCATTTCATTCTGCCATTACCCCATTTTCATGCAATTCCACTCTATAGTTTTTGCTATACATTGCTCTCAAATTTCAAGTTTAATTATGGACATCCGGTATACAACGTGCATCGGGGACTTAAATCGCATAAAGACTTAATCCAACGACTTAACAGAAACAATGTTGTTCACGAATTCACAATTATGTTCAATTTAGATAGATATTTTTTCATAGGAAGTATTCTTAGTTTTGCGTCCCCTCTCAAACTCTATGGTTGAAAATTTATAGGGCGAGGTTTTCTCTTTAGAATTGGCTCTAAAATTTTAAGAATGTTGACAAGTGAGTTTTTATTGCAGACAGTTTATAAATAGCACGCATTTTATTCAATTTACGCATCCGTAAGAATCATCTGTGATTAATTTTAATATTATGAAGTATCGCTACCGTTACTAATTTTACATTTAAAATTGTTTGGTTTTTCCCCCTTTTAGTATTATTTATTTTAATACACCCAAAGCTATTCTAAAAATAGATATTCTTAAATATAATGTCATATTAACGATTACGAAAAAACGAAATTAAAAATACGTATAAGTCTCAGTAAATCCTGTATTTGTGTTTTACATTAAAGAAATTAACTTTTATTTTGGATGCTTTCATTCAGAAATATTGAAGCATCATTAAAAGACAATTATTATTATTAAGGATCTCCTTTAAATTAAGCGTCGCATGCATTTTCCACTTCTTTTTCTCCCTAGATGAATACACACACACACACACACACACATTTTTGTATTCTTTCAAAACGTAACGCCAATTAGAAGTAAAAAAAAAGACGAGCGAGAAATGACAGCAAAATTCTGTAGTGGCATAAAAAGGATTTAATTTCCGTCAATTTTCAGAACAAGTGGCTTGAAAGAATTTTAGAACACTAAATTTTTCTCTTTTTTTCGAAAAGCTCCAACAATTACGGTATATTTTACACCTTTTCACTTGCTCATTCAAGAAATTAACAATTTACCGTAAAATCGGGCGTATAACGTGCACCTACACTTTCAAGTTGCAATCTTTAATTTTTAAGTATTGTTACGTAGATCCGGGGTTCGAGAATTTTATGCAAATAAGTCGCAAAGAACAAGATAGTTTTTTTTAAGAGCGATGAGAATTTATTACCGAAAATCCAATCCTTGAAATACAGGATTCAGCAGCAATATTTGAAGAATAAATCTCAGAAGGTATTCAAACCTTCAACGCCACTCAGACACAATTATCGGTGTCTAAAATACCGGTACATAAATAATTATCCACAAGCAATCGCTCGTACAACAGCCGAAGTAATCACTAATCACTTCAACAGCCAAAGCAATACTAACTGATCGCAAGTCAAAATCAGACTGACTGACTTTCGCTGAGCATCTCTCTATTTACATCCCTCGCGTATTATGCAAAAAAGACCCGCTTGCGTCATAGATCTTGAAATTAGTGTATTTCTCTACTACTTTCCAGAACAATCCAGAGGGTCTCGAACTCGTCAAAAATGGCCGCCAACATGATCGCCGAAATGGTTGCCAAAGTCGCCAAAAATGACGCCAACTTGGCTCTATCGCCAAGTTCTTATTGAATCACCATTATAGCGAAAGGGACGGTGTTGCGTGTGAATATTACAATATTAACGTAAATTAAATCTAATTTAGAGTAAGATAAAGGCATTACACATCCAAATACAAATTAATTATACTATTTTACACAAAATTAGTAACAGTATATTTGCCGTTTAACTTGCAACTTTTTTTACTTCGAAACCTGAAATGTACATGTGTAATGCTCTTAAACAGAAATACTGCGACTTAGGCTACCCGACTTCAGCGAATTCGGAGTTACGCGATTTTCTAATCTCGTCGATTCGCGTCGTCTCTTATTATTTTATTTACTTATTTATTTATTTTTATCGTCATTAGCCAGATTTTTGTCATGCCAGAGTCTATTGAAGCTGGTAATTAAATTGAAGTTGTTAACCTTGCCAGACAATTAAATTTAGATGACGTTCAAGAACTGCTGGATTTCCACAATCAGGAGCTGACAATTGACGAACTCATAGAAATGTATAAACAAGAGCAAGACTTTGAAGATCTCGGGTCTGTAGACCTAGTTCAAATAGAATGACGGTTGGTAACTTTAAAGGCCTCAGTTTACTTTAAACAAGGAATATAAAAAAAATTTAAGTCAATTCCTACTTAGATCAACAAAGAAAATTTTTATTTTAGTTACTTTTTATTAAATAGTTACAATTAATATAAATATGTATATACATATATGGCAGAATCACAACATTAAGTGGTAATTAATTTTTATGAAGTATCATTAAAGTATCGTATTGTCATCCAAAACAATCGTGTGTATAAAATTTCAGTTCAACTGAATGCTTTAAAAACGTAAGGAAAAAACCTTTTCAAGTTTTGGCACAAGTCGCCAAAATGGTCGCTAAGTCGCCAAAAATGATGCCAAATGTAACTGTATTTGTAATTCTTTAAATAGTTTTAATCAATTAATTTTTATTAATTACAGTTAAATTGTTGTATTGTCATCCAAAATAATCACGTTTATAAAATTTCAGCTCAATTGAGAGTTTTAAAATGTATTTTATTAACGTTTGAAAATTCCACCAAGATAAATAACTAAATGAATATGTAGAGTGTGAGCTAATAGTAGAAATTGAAAAAGGGTTACAAATTTTAGAAAATATTGACTCTGACGAAGAGCGTAGTTTTTCAACAAAACAAGAAATTAAAAAAAGTATTAACATGCTAAGAGGAAATTTTGTGCGAGAAAAAAAATCTTTGTACCGCCAAACTTTTTGTAGGATTTTATGAAACCTTATACATCAAAATATTTTTGGCTTACGATTTGTATTTATGTTATCTAAGAATTTATTAAGCATATTTTTTCAATATTATTTTCTTTCGTCTCCTTCCCCAACTGAAAATAATTTATACGCGAAATTATACCCAAACTTACGCGGTTATCACTCAGTCCCTCCTATCGTGTAAATTTGAGGTATTATTCCAAGCTTTAGTAAAAAACCGTATACTTTTAGAACTGCAATCCTTTCAGCTCACAAGAAAAATTACAGTCGAACCTCTATATTGCGAATTTTTCTATATAGCGAACTTTTTCCTAGAACCTTGATTATTTCACGATTTTCTTCGTAAAATAACCTCTCTACAGCGAAGTGCACTTTCTATATAACGAACTTTTTCTTTTGTGATTCAATTTTTGTTCTCCCTTTTTTAAAGTATTTCTGAAAGAATTTCAAGTTATTCTCTCTTTAACACATTTTATGGGGTCATAAATCTTGAACTTTTTCATTATATCCTAACTCACCGAGAGCAATAGAGCTCAGAAAGTTTCATCCGAGAAGTGAAACCTTCAACCCCCATTGCCCAGTTTACTAGAAACATCTTCGATATCCTCTTTCACCCTCAGTGAAGTTGTCCCGTGTCCTAACTATAAAATAATGTGTGTTAAATATTACTTGTACGCTTTAAATTATAAAATATCCTTAAAATACATTAATTGTAGTGTAAAATTATTTTCTTAACATTGAAAATACACTGAATTCTTCAACATTCTTTTCTCTTGTTTTCCTTGCAGTTTTTCTTTCTTTCTTTTTTGATGGGTAAGATATATAAAATAAACATATATTAGTTTTTAAAAAAAGAGTATGAATAATTACTTTTCTTAATATATAGACATTATGAATTTAAAATTTGTTTTATGTGTTTTATAAAGTATATAAAAGATGAACCTCTATATAACGAATTTTCCATGGAACTAACTTTTGTCAAGGATGTAGCGACTTCATTATATAAAGGTCCGACTGTATTTCCTTTAAATGAACAGTATTTCGATGTATGTCTAATTGTTTTCCTATGCTCATTTTTTTTCATTTATAAAGCTATTATTTTTATACGTGACGTATAACGCGAACCTATAACTTTCGATTTTACTTTTTATGTTAAAAATGCGCGTTACACAACGGATTTTCCGATAATTTAAAATACCGTATATTTACGAATAAAAGCCAATCCGTGTGTAAGCCGCGAAGTGTGTTTTTTTTTCAAAAGTTTACCTAAAATTTGGCACCCGTAGAAGTCAAATTTAAAAATAAAGAAATTTCTGTAATTTTTTCAAACATTTCACCAAGAGAAAAAAAATATTGGCAAGTGTGGATACAACTGGTAGAATATTATTCAATCAAGTTAATGTAATACGTCAATAACGATAGTTTTATTTCTGATAACCCCATCTGCTCAGCTACTATTTCTGTTAAATTCATTTTTTCTTGTGTGCTTTCTGTGCTAGTCACAGTTTCTGTGACATTTTTGTTTTGGGAAAATTAACGAGAATAGAAAATTGTATATGGCACGGAATCGTCGACCTATTTGTCAATACTCTGGAAGAAAAACTTGCTGCAGGGTTACCCTTTATATTCAGACACCCCGATGAGCTGATACAAATTTTACGATCTATTCGGAAATTTGGACTTTTCAATTATTTCGAAGGATTTATGAAACTTGTTTTCTTCTTTCAGAATAGTCCACTCAAAACACCTAAAAGGTTAACAGATTAAAACTGATTGTGCATGACTAACGGAAAATGTTAAATAAGCCATTTTTCCCTATACTACGTTTTTTTTTTCAATATCAACGGATATATGCTACAGCTGAAGTGTAGAAATCAGTTATATAATCCTCGCATGAATTCACTTCTAGAGTTCTTCGATTTCTTGGGGGGATCCGTTAAAGTGCGAAAAATATTTCTTTTCTCGAATTATTTGGGTAATTTGCTCATTACCTATTAGACGCACGTTAAAGTGAAAATAAAATCATCGCAACGTTTCTGTACGCTTAAATTAAAGGTTGTTTATTATTATTTTTTTAAATCTAAAGAATCAAGAGAGTTAAAACAATTAACACATTAGTTGATAGAATCAATCATCTATCAATTGAAAAACTACATTACAAAAAATAAAACTTTAAATATTATTGCAATTAATTAAATTCACATTATGTTATTTATTTTTCAATATCTAAAGAATCCTGTTAATGTAAGGGTTGCCGAAAGTAGACATAGACTATTGCGTCAGAATGAGCGCAGCTATAGTAGATTAAACAAAAAGGGACACGGAGGCCAGTAGCAAGTGTACACTGCATACGATGTTTAACAGTGAAACATGTTAATGGAAGAGGAAATTAATCGAGGATAAATTCGTACCACATGAGGATGCGTCCAGATCAGAACAACGGAAACATTTCGGTAGAAAGTCTTGGAATAGTTTGCGTAAAATGTTTCAAGGGCAACAAACGACATCGGATCTCCATAACAATATCCGCCTTCATACGTCTCCCGTGAAATCAATGCAAATTTGAAAAAATCCGTCGGAAAAAGTTAGAACACCCACCATACAGTCCTGATTTGTCACCCTGTGACTCATAGTACTTTAGGCCACTTAAGATAGAATTAAGTTTCTATTTTAACGGTGAAGTGAAGGAAGCTGAGCAGAACCTCCTCAAGAATCAATCACTTTCTTTGTAGAGTGAAGGCATTGATCTGCTGCTGAAATGAAGGGACCTGTATCACAACCCCCCTCACACACACACACACACTCACAGAGCTTTTTCTTTTGTTTTCGATAAAATCTTCCTTTTAATTAAACTTGTCCACTTTCCATTTGGGTAACCTTTATGCAATCAAGCAAGCAACAAATCTTTTATCACGGTTGCGATTGCTACATCAGTATGTGTAGTTATATTTTGTAATATTAGAACTTTTAACATTTACTTTGTTTCCAGAAGATACTGGTCGTAGTAATTAAATTTATTATAAGTTCATTCAAGGAGTCTTTAATCTAATACATTTACTGTCTCTGCTATGAATGTATTTAAATGTTTTATCTGTGTTTATAAATATTTAGAATAAATTATTCTGAGATGAGTTAACGTTCAACGAAAATTCCAAACAGAAAGGAAATAAAAGAAACAAACTTTTGAACATTAATGATACAGAAACTTCTCATGTAAATATTACGCTGGATTCCACACTTTAACGGATAAAACCAGTTAATCTGCAGATTAACGAGATAATCTGCACATTAACGGTATCATATATAAACCGACCACATTATTTTCACTTTAAAAAAGTTCGGAAAATTTGGCTTTGCAGGGAAATATATGGAACTCATATGTACAGTCATTAATTTTATATATTTGTTGCCTAATCTTCACAAAAATACCATTTTTAGCACTCTATATTCATCAAATATTCCACCGCGAGGAAGAGGAGAAATAGAAAGAGAATATCCATATATGGGGATTTCTGATCAATGTTTTTGAAAGTATAACTTTTTTTCCCTTCCTTTTCCTGGACGATCATGCCTGCGTGTTATTCTAACACAAGATGCGAAGTCCAATATAACTAGAAGGCAAGTTATTGATACTTTTCTCCTCCCCCAGCGGCTAAACATGTATAAAAACATAGATTTCCACGCTAAATCAACAAAAGTAGAAGAATTCTTCTCTATTTCTTTATCCTTACTGAAACAAACTTCTGTTTGGTACCTTCAGCGAAATAATTATATTAGTTTTGAGAAGTGAAACAATATCATTATTTTAAGGTGGAAATGAAAGGGTTTTTGTTTGTATTATACATACAAAAATAAGCAGAAAAATGCAGCTGTATGTATAAAAATTTTATTTAAGTAATTTCAATCATTTTAAAAAAAGAAATGTATTAATACCATCAACAAGGCTTATATTGTTAATTGTATTAATTACATTATTTTTCGTTCAATAAAATTTATTTATATAAGCTCTGAGCAATACAGATGACTACAATAATGTCAATAGAGATTTACGCACAAAAATATTGACTAAATGTTTTATTTTAATCTTCATAAAAATTATTCCCTAGTTCAAATGTATACATAAATGAGACTTGTCACCTACTATTTATTTTTGTTTTTATTCTTCTTTAAATTGCAAATGTAGAAAATATTGATTAATGTCTTAGAAAAAGTACTTTGTAATCAACATTATTATTTAATGTTAAGATCTTTCTAATTTTATAAAACTAATTGTTTTTGTTTTATGAGTTTAAAAGAGGGCAGATTGTTTCTATGCGATAAAATGACATCAAATCCTGTGAAATTTAAAAACAACGTAGGATATCAAACAGAAGGATATATAAAGCATATTTAACTAAAAGTAACACAAACACTTGATCTAGGAGACATAGATGCAATAAAATGAGAACACTGCCGTCACTCAAAGTTCGAGTCACACGACGACTTTTTTCCCCAATTCCTTTTTATAATTAAATAAATTTAATTTAAAAAAACTTATTAAATATTTTATATAATTATAGTAATTATTTTACTTTTGTAAAATACAAAATAATTATGTATCATTTAATATATTTATATAATAAATAGTAATATTTATTAATACTATATTTAATATTATATATATAAATATAATATATATATAAAATTTAACATAAGTATTTAACATAATTATAGAATTCATTCTATATTTAAGAAACACAAAAAAAATAATAATTATATAAAATAAAGAATGTTTTTTTTCCCAGGTATAGAAGTTTAAGTTGGCATTACTTTCCAAGATGGCGACCGATTTAACAGCTGTCAAGTGATTTATTCTCAGTTTGGTTTGGCAATTCATCAAAACGATCATCAAGCAAGGCGTAGATTTGACGAATGGGCCCAAAACGAGATTGCGGTGGTTCCCGATTTTCATAAGCGAATTTTGTTTAGCGATGAAGCGCATTTCTGGTTGAATGGCTACGTCAACAAACAAAACTGCCGCATTTGGAGTGAAGCTAATCCACAAGTGTATGTCGAAACACCGTTCCATCCAGAAAAAACTGACTGTTTGGTGCGCTTTGTGGGCTGGTGGAATCATTGGTCCGTACTTCTTCAAAAACGATGAAAGCCACAACGTTACAGTCAATGGTGATCGGTATAGAGCCATGATTACTAACTTTTTCATTCCTGAATTGAACAATCATGATGTCCACGAGCTGTGGTTCCAACAAGACGGCGCAACATGTCACACAGCTTGTGCCACAACCGATTTATGGAAAGACACGTTTGGTGACCGCCTAATTTCACGTTTTGGACCTGTGAATTGGCCTCCAAGATCTTGTGATTTAACACCGCTAGACTATTTTCTGTGGGGCTATGTAAAGTCATTGGCCTATGCGGATAAGCCACAAACGCTTGACCATTTGGAAGACAACATTCGCCGTGTTATTGCCGATATACAGCCACAAATGTTGGAAAAAGTCATCGAAAATTGGACGTCCAGATTGGACTACATCCGAGCCAGTCGTGGCAGTCCAATGCCAGAAATCATATTTAAAATGTAATGCCACAAGATTATCTTTCGAATAAAAAAAATGCATGTCAATCGAATAATACATCGTTGTTTTATTGCAATTTAAAGTTCTATACCTCTAAAAAAAACACCCTTTATAATTTAATGAAAGCCTTTTTAAATAAATTTATTTTATTTTAAAAATAATTAAATGAATTTAAAAAAAAGAAATAAGTTGCTCGTGTGAATCGAACCCTGAGCGACTGTTCGGAACGCAGAGATACATTACCACCTATACCACTGCATCACTAAACGATTTTTAAACTGTTTTTATATATGCTAAGTATAAATTTTGAAGACTATTATTTTCTCCGAATCGACTGTCCGTTTGGCATTATTACACTGACGCTTGAACTCCCTAAAGGAATACTATTGCACAAAGTCTCATCCTCAAATGAATTTTCCATGTCATGCCACATCCCTTAACTCAAAAAAAAATGTCATGCTGTGATACCCTTAAATATATAAAAATAAAAATCCTTTTTTCATTTAGAAATACACTGATAAAATAAATTCTTATACAATATATTTATAATAAATACGACTATTTCCAAAAATAATTATTAAATACTTTATTTTAAATAATTCTCCTACAGTTAGTAACCTAAAAGTGCTAGAATATACACATACATGAATTCTTGAAACCAGTTAATCAATAATCTGCATACTACCTGAAAAATTTACGAAGTTATTTCTCTGGTTTCTTATTAGGATCATAAATTTTCTCTTTGTTGACCTGTCAGTTCTCGAAAAATCAATTCTCAATTTTTTTATGACATCATGGCTAACAATGACGAATTATTAATGCCACACATAGCATAAAAATTCCATTCTTTTCCAGGAGAAATATTATTTTATTTTCACATAGCTATATTGTTAGTTGATTTTTTTTAAAAAAGTATTCTTATACTATTATGTTTTTACGCTGTCCAAAGAAAAGCATAAATATTTTTTAAACTTTTTTTAAACGAAGGAATTAAGTTTATTTTAGTAGGTGAGACAACTCAACTCCTATTTACAAAGAATTTGGAATTCGGTTTGTTTGTAAATTCTTATGTATAACTGGTCCGAACTTTTTTCCACGTCAACAAATGGTTTTCATTACTCTTTTTCGTCATATCGTATCCATTCAAGAATAATTTAAAATGTGTTCTTAGTTAAGTAAAAATTTTTTAAAAATTGGAAGACCGTTTATAAAATTATTTTGTGCCAAGGTATGAATACATATTATCATATTATGAAAGAAAATGTACAATGTGCGTGCCGCTAAAACTCAAGAACAAGTCCCGGTACGATCAAGGAAGATATGGTATCGTAGCCCTCTTCCCCCCCATCGATGAAGAAGGTTCCCGTTTGCACCTGAATCGACACCCAAGGGGCATTGCGAGGACTTAAGAGGCATTGTAGAAAAATATTCCTGTTTCTGAACTCTTAGACCAGAGGTGGACAATCTTTTTGGGAAGAGTGCCATTATCTAGTAAAAAAAACTATGCGTGCCACTTTCAAACTTTTTCAAGAAACAAATGGAAAGAAAAAATTTTACTTATAGGCGTATTACGGAATTTTTACGAAAACAGCACATACACTCACTTCCAAAAGTAAAGCACGGAGAGGAAAATGCTAATTTCCTGAAGCTAATCAGAATTGAAGAGGATGCAATTCACTGCAGAGGTGGATGGATCTATGCAAATATGTTAGGTAACAGCTAATCGTGCTTTCATGTCAAGAAATATGCAAACAGTTCAGTCTTATAAAGAAGCCAACTTTATGAGAAGGGACAGAAGTTACACAAGTTGATTGTAAGTGCTGATAGAAGGTATTTAAAAACTTTCTTACAATTTGTTTTAAAGACATACGTGTTTCTATGACTTTCAGAAAATGAATGGAAGATTCTGAGCGCTGGCATGCTGTGGGGCGCATTGAAGCAGGTCAGTCGATAACAGATGTTGCTGTTTTCTTCGGCGTTCATCATTCTGTAATTTCACGTTTATGGTAACAATTCCAAAACCACACAGACAGTTGTCCGAAGGCCCGTAGATGGTTTCCCAATGGTTACGACCCCCGCGGATGATCGATATATTGCCATTGTAGCCAAGCGGAATCGCAGAGCGTCCTCCACACGTATGACATCTATGGCAACAGTGTCCATTGGTAAGGCTAGATCTGCAGCTACTGTACGCAGAAGATTATATTTGAATGGACTGTATGCCCGGTTACCTCGAGTTTGTGTTCCTCTATCCGTCCAATCAAGAGGAGCATGATTAAAGTGGTGCCGGGAACATGGCAATTGAACTGTGTCTGACTGGGGCAATGTCATGTTTACTGATGAGTCAAGATTTTCTCTGGAGCCAGATGAGAAGCGTATATGGATATGGCGTAAACAAGGAACACGCAATCAGCCCCAAAACATCACCGAACATCACGCATTCCGAGACGGAAGCATTATGGGTGTGAGCAGGAATTTCATTAAGATACCGCACCGACCTGCACATCTTTAAACGGGGTTCTGTGACGGCTGTCCGGTATCGAGATGAAGTTCTAGAACCCATTGTGAGATTGTACGCAACAGCAGTTGGCCCTACTTTTGTTTTAATGGATGATAACGCACGTCCCCATAGAACTGACATCATCGATTACTACCTGGAGAGTGAAGGGATTGAGCGTATGGCGTGGCAGCATATACGCCCGACCTTAATCCCATTGAAAATCTTTGGGATGCTCTCGGCCGTGCTGTATCTTTACGTTTCCCATCTCCAGCCACTCTTATTGAGCTGTAAACTGCTGTGCAAGAAGAATGGCGATTGTTTAGTTGTGCGGTGGTTCACCACCTAATTGAAAGCATGGTCAGAAGGTTTAAACATTGCATACAGATGAGGGGGATCACATACCCTATTATTGTCCTTTTTTTTATTTTATGCTGTATATTTTCACTTTATACATAACTCTGTTTAAGTCTCCAGTATGGCATTATTTGTGTGTGATAACTTACAAAAATTTAATATTGTTTTCATCTCTATGTATAATTATTGATTTTGTTTTAAGTACAAATATATATGTTACTTTACTGCCAAATTTTGTGTCAATCAAAGCAGTATTTGTTGATTTTTTTTTTTTTTTTGCATTTTACATCTTCGTGCTTAACTTTTGGAAGTGAGTGTATTTTATGTAAGTCTATATTATATATATAATCCATAAATACATGCAAATAGCTATAAAACCTAAGTACAACTAGGAAATATTAGGCGCAGTAGTACAATAACAAACTCCTAACCTTAGGAACCAAGATTGTAAGTTTAAACAAAGTTTTGGAGCTAGCCAACCTTTTCCTGTACCTGTCTACTTTATTGCATCGATTTTAACTCTATTAATATAGATTAATTCCCGGGAATAGAAAAAGTACAAAAACCTTATGATTTTCCGGGTTCCCGGGAAAGAAACCCTAGTGTGCATCAGTTTTTCTTTTTTCTCCAAAATCGAGACAAAAGAAGATATATCAGAGCAAGAAAAGCTAAATCTCAAAGCCTATCTTCATCCTTGAGAAGTAAGCACTCACTGGGCAGTTGATTGTATTCTTCCAGATATTTTAAAACACGCTTCCTCAAATTCCATAATCTAACGAATGGACCTCCTTTGAAAAACCAACGCACACAACAATGAAGGAATGTTGTCTGCATTATAATGTTCAGTTATAATTTAATTAAGTGTATTTAAAATAAATTTTTTGATGTTTTGTCTTGTCTGAGACAACTATCTTATCTTTCAATAAAACAGAAAAAAATAAGTGTGGGTATTTGTTATTATCTTTTTTAATTTTTCAATAATAGGCGTTGAATAGGCGTTTCTTTTTGGGCATCTGGACTGTAAAACAGTCCTCAATCCCATATCGTGAGAGTCTAAGACAGGGGTGGGCAGACTTTTACATGGCACGGTCTACTTTTAATTTTTTCAAGGTATTGAGGTCCACCTTGTGACGTAGGTGTGATGAGCAAAAAAAAAACTCAACAATATTTGAATTTTAACAATAATAAATACAGAATATGTATACTTACTTACATAACTACAGTAGAAAAACTTACTCTTTTAAAACTACGTTTTAAGTAAAACGCAAAATACAAACATAATATATATAACTATACCCATAAATTTAATATCAAATGATGCATTTTCAAACAATTCACAATACATTAAAAAATAAATAATTTTCACTTAAAATTAGTCATTGTAGCTATAGTCTCATAGAAACACTTAGACTTCATATTACCCGTCTCCCCACCCAATCTTGAATACCTCGGTATATAATTACTGACTACTAATCTTACACTGGATTCTAAGTAGTCGTCTGTAAAACGGGAATGATACGTTGTCTTAATTATATTTTTCGTTCAAAATGTAGATTCACACAGATAGGTAGAGCGAAAGAACGATGTTAAATGAATTGCAGCTTTTTTAAAATTGCGATACTTTACTTCGTCTATTAGATTCCTAAAGTTATTCTTTACAAATTAAGTCTTTTTGAAGGAGAAAAAAAAGCTTCGTTTTCCTCGAGAACATGTAACTTATTTTTAGTTATATTTTTCACATCAACCAATACCAAATGGGTAACCCATGAAAGCAACTTTTGGTTCTAGTCTAGTAAATTCTTGAAAACATCTCTCAAATTTAGGTTGCAGTGTTATTCACACTTTTACTAAGCGCATCTAACGTTTAATGTGAAGGCGATCACCCCAAAATGTCTTGGCGGTCCACCGGTCGATCGTGATTGACTTAATGCTTACCCGGGTCTAAGATGTTGGTCATGGCGAAAGTGGTGTTTTCCATTCTGCTGAGTGGCATGACGGCGATTGGTCGGACGATGGGATCCGGGAGGCTTGGTTTGGTCGAGAGCTTAGAGGCTGCTCTCTGATTGGTTGCTGGGTACAGTGAACAGTGACTCCAATTGGCTGCCCTGGAGGCAATTTTTCAATAAGTCTTCATGTGCCACTCTTATAACTCAGCCGTGCCACACTGTGGCATGGCTGAATTTTAAGTGGGGCACGATCTAAGACAGGGGTGCCGCGGGTTGGCCCTCTCTATCTTAGACCTACAGACTTGAAATTTAGCACGAGCTTTCCTTTCATGGAGTAAAGATACACTACAAAATGGTTTTTTACAAAAATCGACCCACAAGGGGCGTTGCAGATAAATATTACTGCTTATGAACTATCAGACATACAAACTCTAAATTTTTAGCGCACGTTTCTTTCATAAAGTATACATCCCCTACAAAAAGGGGTTGCAAAAATTTATCTATAACTCAAAAATTGCGTTATAGATAAATAATATAAGTGCGCTCATTAAAAAATTATGGTATATTTTTCTTTTCATTGTTTTGTGTGTGTGTACTCGGTTTTACTCTCCTCACAATTCAGTTATTATATCAAGAATATTTTTTTTATGTTTAAAAAACTAACCCATGAGAAGTACGGGTATTTCAGCTAGTAAATTTATATTCAATTGATGTTTATGACAAATTTTAATTTCATTTTATAGTGTTATATTTAAAACTAATAAATATATCTATTTGTAAAACTATACATTTCGAGATTAATATATTACATAAATATTTTTTTAATAAATTAATTATTAAATAGATAAATCGTTTGGCCATAATTGAACAAATTTAAAAAAGAAAAGTCAAGTCCATCATTCTCGTGTTATACTCCAAAACGCCACCAAACATATTCTTTTAATTTTGTCGATTGTCGGGAACAAAAAAACAGTAAAAAACTAATTATTGAATATATAATTAGCATTAATTAATAAAATTAATTATTAAGGAGAAATACATAATTAAAAGTAGGATTATAATCAGTCGTGGAAAAAATCAAGGGTGATGGGGGCAGTTTTGGTGACTCCCCCTTGTGTGTGCCCCTGTTCAGACTTCATCCAGTTTTGTAAATACAGTACAATAGGGTGTTTTCATTTACAGAATGCTTAAAATAGCAATAAATTTAATACAAAATTATTATTAATTTTCAGTTGACTAAATTCATGATGGTCACATGATAAAGACAACCCCGTGTTCTTCATTAAATTCAAAATAAACTGACATTAGACTTATGATGTTCAAGTATTAAGATTCGTCAAAAAGCTTTTCAAAATTATATTATATATATATATATATATATATATATATATATATATATATATATATATATATATATATATATATATATATATATATATATACACTATACGTGTACTTTTAAATCGAAAGTATTTTGTTTATTTATGTACGTTATGATTGACAAATATGTACTTTTTAAAAGAAAGTTTTCTCAAAAAGGAAACGTTGGCAACAGCGAAGCGCATGAACATATTAGCTGGAAAAACTTGATTATATTCATCATGTGACTATGATGTCATTTGAAATTAGCCCATTATGCCCAGCAAAATAATTTTTTTCTATTCTTTTTGAGAATATATATTTTCAGACTCAATATTTCACGTTTTCCCTTCTATTGAAAGGTTCAATTTCATTTTAACAAAAACACCCGTTTAGAATATAAGAGAAAAAATTTTCTAAAAAATAATATTATCTTTAAAAATGCAAAATCAATCCTGACATTTATTCGAATTATTTTAGCAAAATTTACTCACATAAAATCAAACTCTTGTTAACAGACTTCAAATTGTAAAAAAATACATTATGAGCAGAGGTGGAGCACACAGTTCTTGCCAAAAATTGAATACTGTTAGTAGTAAATTTAATAAGAGCAGCAAAATATTTTTTTCACGAAAGAAAACTCAATTATCCAACACTTTTTGATATTTAGCTTTCGTTACCTTTGTGAGATACTTTAACAAATCAATGATACTTCAATAGAAGATAATTTATTTTTTATTATCTCTCACTTGGATATGATTTTAAATAACACTTAAAGTATCCGACTACGTTCGGAACCGGGATTTTAAAAAAGCGCATAAATGGATAATTTTCATGATATTTTGTGTCACTCAGATTAGAATACATGCATAAAATTGTTTTAAGGAGATTTTGACAAAAAAAAATTTATTTAAATATAATATTTTGGCAAAAAATTAACTTAGAATTATCTTTTTTTCCAAATGTTCTCCTTTTGCGAAAAATGCTTCTATTATAATAATATTTTGCCTGTATATAGCTCAGATCTCTCTACAGAGGCTCAACTAGAAATTTTGAAAAATTCACATTATTTTCAGAGTTACCATCAATTGAAATAATTATTGGCGTTTTTTTCATAAAATTGCTCCCCTCTGTAGTCGTAAAATATAATAAACCCACTTATAAGTTATATATTTCAAAAATTCTAGTTAGTCCTCTGTAGAGAGGTCTGAGCTATATACAGGCAAAATATTATTGTAATAGAAACATATTTTACAAAAGGAGAACATTTAGAAAAAAAGATTTTAAGTTAATTTTTTGCCAAAATATTATATTTAAATAAATTTTTTTGTCAAAATGTCCTTAAAACAACTTTATGCATATATTCTAATCTAAGTGACCCTAAACATCATGAAAATTATCCATTTATGCACTTTGCAAAGTCACAGTTACGAACGTAGTTGGATACCTTAAGCTGGATGCGTCCAAGTATCATGTCTTTTCAATGCTTATTTTTCGAAAATTGATATTTCTGTTCCAATTACGAACAGATAGAATACAATGCTGTTTGTTGTTATCATGTCTATACATTGAATTCAAATGGCGCCGAAGGCGTCCAAAACGGCCCTTGTTATGTCGACGACCTTTGACGAATAAAGCAGTTGATGGTCCGTGGGGTTTAGGCATGGGCGTAGCTACCACCGAAACATCCGTTTCAATGATACGGGAACCCCCAGCTACAGGGGCCCCAACATGTGTAACTACAGTACCACTAACAAGGCTTTCATTTCCAAAAAAGGGACCCCGAAGGAGTTTTGATACGGGACCCATTTAAAACTAGCTACACTAGTGAGTTTAGGTCTACGTTGTGGAGTCTAGCCAGGAAAGGAAGACAGTTAAAAATATGGTTAGGAGAAAGTTGAAAGTCAGAAATGTTATGACAAATATTATAACATCTTTGGTCTCTCATCAGGAAATATTTTCATCCTTTTAAAATGTCTTGTGCAAAGTCTGGCTATGGTGGTTGAAATTACGCGATAACAATTAAGATCTGGAATGAAGTGTTTCTTAACTGGATGGAAGGGGAATTTACGTCTGGTTATTGCATCAGTATTGGTAAGGGTTAGGCTATTGAAAAGTTGAGGTGAATTTCGGGTCTCCTTGGCAAGATTATCAGCTTGCTCATTGCCGAAAATGTCTACGTGGGCCGGTATCTATTGCGAATGCTTTGGGCTGCAAACACTGTTGTGGACTCACTCGAATCCAGCATTCATGCTTAGTGATTTAACGTTTTCCTCAGGATGGAATAACTCACTACTCAAATCATTAACATCTACACTTCCTTACAAATATAACAAGACTTTATTAAACACTTTTAAATATACTATCATGAAACGCTAATTAGAATAATCGGCATTGTGGTAAATCGAAACAGGCGCTAAACTTCTCACTCTCGAGTATGTGTACACTAGCACCACTACATCTTTTTATATCCGCGCTTTCACAGTGCCTTCTATAGTTGGAATTTAAAACTACTCTATTATCACGCAAAGACAATGCCCAAGTATCTGATGCATAAGTTAGGACAGATCTTTTAAGACTTTTGTAAAGAAATAATTTAGTTCATAATTTTAGAGAGCTGGATTTAAATAACTCTTCATGGCATAAAAACTATTTGCAGCAATGATTGTTTTATAAATTTCTGGGTCAGCTCATTTTTATTATTTATCTCAGTTCCCAAATATAAGTAACACTTAACTTTTTTAAAATTTATAATTGCTAATTTAGATGGGACTGAGTTGTATAAGTCAGACATTAAACAAACTTAATATTTAGTTTTATCCCCGTTTACAGATAAATTAATTCTTTTTAGCACTTTGTCCTAATACCAAAAATACCCGTTTAAGAGCTGGTGCGGTACGGGCAATAATGCCAATGTTATTGGCATAAGCCAGTATTTTAACTGACTTATTAAAAATATTTTCTTGGAACTAATTTGATTGGCGCGATTAAGGAATCGCACCAATTAGCATCAGTTGTCGAGTTACATGGAATCCAAGATGGCGGCGTAGCGGTAACAAATCATCAAGAAAATACTTGTAATGAACTGTTTTCAAGTATATTTTAAATGAAAAATATAGGAATAGATTAAAAATAACCAGTATCAATCAATAAGGAACATTAATATAATATAATAAAAAATTATATACCCTAATATTTGTATATTATGTAATATATCATAAAATATAATTTAATAGCAATTATGATATGTGATATTTATATAATTTTTATATAATAATAATTATATATAATAATTATATAATTTAATAGTAATTGTACATAATATTCATACAATATAATTATTATATGTAATAATGCTCATAATATAATAAATATAAATATAATATTTATAAATAAAATTTATAATATTTATAAATACATAAAAATTATTATAAATAATATAATTATTACATACAATAATTTGTTTGATATTATATAAATAAAATAATTACATGATATATATTAAAATCAATAATGAATATAATTAATAAGTGTTAAAAACTTGCAATATTCCAAAAACTGCGAGTTTCTTTCAGTGAATTTCATCGAACAAAGAAAGTTCAAAAATGCATTATTAAAAAGTAAAATAAAGTGGAAATGTGTGATTAATAACAACAATTAAAAGCACAGCACTCATTTTTTAAAACAATACACTGGTATTCACCCATTATATTATAAATATCCATATTCGAAAATATCACAAAAAAAAAACATTAGACTGAAATAGTAGCTTGAAGAACAAATGCAACAGAAATGGTTAAATTTTTAAAGAAATCGAATTAAAATCGTCTGAAATTAATAGAGTTATAGCGGGAAAACCCCAATAAAAGATATTTCTAATATAAGTTATTCCCATGGCAACCACATCGACAAACGATAAAAAATATTAAGGTAACCATATTGTAATGTTATCACCCATCTTGGCGAACATAAACATCAACTTGGCGCTATTACCCCCGATATCAAACTAGCACCAAAGTTTGTAGCTTCTCACCGTAAATTATGTTTCTTGATTAATCAGGGAAATTAATAAATTGAAATTAATTATTCTTCCGTTTTAGATTTTTTATGATATAACACCTACAAAACCATCGAGTTCGATTCGAAATTTCTTAAGAACGGGATCTCCGAAATTACCGCTATAGGCTTTATTATTTTAGCACCTTAAATTTTCACTAGAAGTGTAATGAATATTAATTACACACTTTTACAATCATCATTTCTCATAAAGATAAGTGATATGTGAGAAATGCAGAATTTCGGCAAAATTCTAATTTTCATATGAATACTTTGTAATTAGTAGAACTTTTCGACCGTTATAAAACCATGTGGATTTTAAAGTACGAATTATATCGATTAATCGAATTACCTTAGTATGAGACTGCATCGATAAAATTAGAATTCGGTATGAATGATGCATTCAATTTGAGTCAAGCGTACGATATACTAATTAAAATCTAGTGTTTTCCTGTATTATTAAGACAAGAGGGAAAGGCTGGGGATTTCCGTTATTTTTGCCGAAATAAAATTTTTTGATGATAATCATCATTTAAAAATATAAGGTTAAAATGTAGAATAGGGCTCCTTGGCGAAGCCTTTTTTTTCGTGAAGAGAATTAGTCACCAAACTACCATTATGCAGCGATAGGCCGAATTCATTCTGGCATCTAGATGAACATCGCCAAATCCTAAATGCCCCATATTCTACACTTTAGCCAAATTGTACTCATAACTCCAATTATTCACAACGTGATATAGTTGAATATTGAAACCATAAAATTAAACTATCCCCTCGTTGGACTAAATCAGTGATTCCCAAAGTGGTCTATATAGACCTCCAGGGGTCTATGATGACGGGCAAGAGGTTAACGTCAGCAACAAAATAATTTGGGGTCCACATGAGGTATAAATGGGGCTAACAATAGTTGCACGCATTAAACCAGATCGTGACCAATTTTAAAAGAAAATTTAATCAAGTGGAAACCAAATTTTACCTATTTAACAGATTAATTGGGTTTAATGAGTTTAATTTGCAGTTACAAGGTGACAGCATAAAGTTTGTTATAACAAGGATCATCACTTTAGTGCTATACCTGTTATTTATCCCAAATTATGGAACATCTTGAAAAAGTTTTTAATTGCTTTTCCTAATCAGAAGAAGTTTCAGCGTAGTTGCCAATCTCAAAGAAAGAGAGAGATAAAGAAAGAATCAAACTACTACACTACTGGACTCAATTAACCGAGGAGATTTAGAGTTATACCTGACAAAATATCGATGCCAAATGTTGAAATTTGTTATTGAAGCATCAGATCCATCTCTCCCATTAAAAACAATTGTTTCCTGCTTAGTTATTTTATATATTAGTTAAATTTTTATTTAGTTAATTAACATGTGTTTCTTAAATTTTAATCACTTTTCTTTACTACAGTTAGAAATTTAAATCTTTTAAAGTTGTACTATAGCAGCTGTCAAAAAGACTCTTCAGTTGATAAATTTGCAAAAATTCAATATTAGATATAAGCAGGGGTCTACCCAAAACCAAAAAACATGGCAAGGGGTCTATGAGACAAAAATGTTTGGGAACCTCTGAACTAAATTATTAAAACTAAATGAATAAATTCAATTTGACTCAACACGATCCCTTTCGCACTTAAAATTTAAGGTATAAAAATATATTACGCAAAGAGTAAAGCTTGAAAGAAACCCATATTTGAAAAACTCGTTTTTTACCCTGGTGTTATTATTCAATATATAATATGCGTTTGAAATTTTGATTTCATTTATTTGTCTGTGTTTTGTTGATTACAATCAATTGTGGAGGCAATTCAAAGAAAAATATATACAAAAATAAGGTAATTTCACTCACCTTTCTTTTTAGTTTTCTACGACCCCCAATAATTACTCGTAATGACACCAGAAAGCTATTTCATGGATATCATACTAGGACAAAACTCATTTTTTAAAAAATTACAAGAAAATATACAGTTACAGTTAATATTTTTGTGTGGGATATGGAGTGACAAAGGCTATTATCCGAAGAAAACATACTGATTGTAAAAACTGTCTGTGTTTACATCAAATTAGAGCTCCGATCCGTTCTTTTCAATTCCCGATAATACTGTTGATGTTGTGACGCTCAAATTTCGGCCGCGGTAGCCGAGTGGTCAAGGTATCAGGCCGTGGTTGGCCTTGTCACGAGTTCGAGCCCAGTACCCCTAAAGACTCGCCGTGTAGAGAGTGATGCACGTTACATCTGTCGACAG
Organism: Trichonephila clavipes; assembly: GCA_019973935.1. Taxonomy (NCBI): domain Eukaryota; kingdom Metazoa; phylum Arthropoda; class Arachnida; order Araneae; family Nephilidae; genus Trichonephila; species Trichonephila clavipes. The sequence continues at coordinate 722,567 of BMAU01021426.1, forward strand.
CTCAAACGTCCTCCCGTTAGTGTGGTAGTTAAGAGAAAGTGGTGCCAGCTTAGGTGTCGTCCACGTTACTTGACCATGGTTCAAAATTACGTGGACCGTCGTCAAAAACCCTCGTGTAGCTGAACTGTGCGACGTTAATATTTACTCACTCATGCACTGACGCTCAAATTTCCTGAATAGGTAGGTTGATTGACTTCTTATTAATGTCGAACTTTAAAGCAGAATTTCTTAAACTAGCGGGTGGTCTCGGAAGCCTAGTGATCAAGGTAACGGACTCGTGGCTGGTGTGTCGTGAGTTCGAGTCTAGTACCACTGAAAATCCGCCGTGTAGAGGAGGCCACTGCACCTTAAATCTATCGATGCTCAAACATCCTCCTGTTGGTGTGGTGTGGAAGTTATAAGAAGGGGTGTCAGCTCAAGTGTCGTCCTCGTCACTTGACCATGGTCCAAAATTACGAGATCCGTTGCCAAAAGTCCTCTAGTAGCTGAATGGGGCGACATTAATATTCACTGTTTCACTCATTCACTAAAGCAACACTAGAACTATTAGCGGAATGCCGAAAAGAACCGATCTCATCCGAAAAGGGTTTACAGCTATAAACCGATTCCTCGGGAAACAACAGCCCCCACGTCCAGTCTTTATTGAAACAAAAAAACAAAGTTTACTTTTTACAAACAGTAGAAGACAGCAAAATAACAAAAAAAAAAAATTTAAAAGTAACTGCACTATATACATACATGTGCGTGAACATAATACAAATATACAAATCAAATATAATAATAATAATAACATAAGGAATAAAAGAGATGGAAGAGAAAGAATATACATATTTCCACTTTCTTTCAAATTCATCAAAAACAAAATTATCCAATACAAATGCACCATACAGACCAAAAGATAAAAAAGAGAAAGACATTGTGACGAGGACGGCATCTTGCAAACTTTCCTATCTCGCCAACAGACTTTGTGGCTTGACAAAGATAACGTACATTAACCCTTCTTTTCGTCAGGTTTAAAGCGGATCCAGAGGACTCCAACCCACTAGACAGAAACAACGCTAGTCGCAACCACTCGATTACCGCGGTTAGGTGCCTCTAGTCGTAGATTTGAGACTATTGCTGTTTTAGAATAGTTCATTTCCGACAGTATTTCTTTTTTGACTTGACCGTACTATGAAACCCGGAGTGTTGGGAGTTGCTGTATAAAGCTGCATGAGAATTATTGGCGACGGACTTCGTTATTTTCAACCTCGCTCAAGTGACGAAGACAACCCCCTCTCCCCTTCTTCACATCACCAACGAATGGACATCTGAGCCAACGGCACCCTCTACACCAGGATAGGCATTAAGTCGATCGCGATCGACAGGTAGACCGCCAAGACATTTTGGGGTGACCGCTTTTTACTAAGACCCAAGACGCACACACTGAGAGGAATAACCTCACGAGAGGTTTTGCGGCTCGACTGTTAGTTTTGTCAACACTAACATTTTGGAATATTTCCTGTTAAAAAACACGCCTTGTGAAATATTTTTTTAAAAGATCTCGAAAACAAAAAAAAAGTTTACAAATATTCAAACATTTGGAGTTTTCCATCGAGTTTTGAGATTAAGAAATTCTTTACTAAAATGAAACGGCAACTAATTTAAAATAGAAATTCATATCAAGATATTTATTCAGTTAAATGTGTTCATAAAGAAAAAAAAGCCAGCTTTTTACTTTTATCTAGTTTTAACTGCTGTAATTCACTCTCTTAGTCAGGCTCTATCTATCAACAAAAAGAAATACTAACACGAATTCGGAGTCAACTTACCAAATTGCTGGAACTTTTTTAACGGCAAAAAATGATAAATGACTCTTTTATGATGAATATATACCAAAATATTTATCTTATGTTTATTTCGTTTACTTTGCGCGCAGCGCTAGCTTAACAATTTTCCCCATTACCGAAGAGAGATATCAACACTTGGTACTATTTTAGTATAAAATATTTAGAAAACAAATAAATCGCCAAAACAGCAGACTTGACGATAAAGTGGAGTAATTGAAAGCTTGAAAAACATGCAATTGAAATTCCCTTTTTTTTAAATGGTATTGTTTCCGCTGATGGATTTTGATAAAATATGTTTCCGGAACTTTGACACATACACTTGCCTCCGAAAGTTTGCGTACAGGCAATCATATTACGCTTTTATCCTATAATTACTATAAAAATCTCATTTCAGAAAATCAACATTCCTCTCTCATGGATTCTTCAAAACTTCCTTGTTCAAGCAACAACTATAAAATCCACCTTAACATGAAAAAACAAGAAGGACCACCGAATAATCACTAACCTCACCCCCCAAAAAAAAGTGCGTATACTTACAAAATAGAGATTTAAAAAAAGACTTTTTATTATTAAATAATTACACCAAGTCGGTTTTTTTAAGTAATTACAAGCTTGTAATAGATGGCTGGTCCCATCCATTACTTTACGAGGGTCAGAAGGAAGATAAGTCATACTAAAAACAAGCTCACTTTATTAACAATTCTCAAGAACGTCACAAATTTCAACTACCCTAAGTTAAGAAATGCACCAATAGATAAATATGCGAGCAATACCGAGGTAGACGAGATAGTTAGTTTTAATTATAAATCGGATCACTTACAATAAGCACGTCCTGGCAATACACCTTGTAAATATTTGAAGATACGTTCTAATTTAATCTAATTCAAGCCGACTCGAATCCAATTTATGCAGCTATTGACCATAAATCGTCAATCTTAATATTAATCAAATAATCTACGAAGAGCTCTCGACTAGCTTTATATTAATCATCAATTGCTATCCTTTTAGCTTCTAACCTCTCTCTCCATCGAACCTGAAAGTTAATCTTTAAGTACAAGGCATGATTGGAATAACTAGCGTCTTCTTCTTCGGAGGAAAGTTTTCAATAGAATAATAATTAAAGTACCATTATTCCCCAAGAAGATAAGTAGTCAATACGCGAATAGACCCCTAACAAGCTTCTGTAACGATTGAGTTGGAATCTGATATTTGGATGCTTGTGTGATTCTATGGTAAGTAACAGAAATGAGATCGATACATTGCTAAAAGGAAGATCATTTTACATCTTTAAAAAAAGAAAAAATCTTTTAAATCAGTTGACTGAAACTGTTGATAGAAGACATTCACTGATTCAAAAAGTGTTCATAAAGAACAAATCAACTAAAATTTTAACGTCCAAGCCAAGATCCGGTTGCCAGTCAACAATGTCACCTCGAGACTTGTTTTGTAATACGATATGTAAAAATAAATCCAAGACTATAAGCTTCACAAACAGCTAAACGTTTTGCTGAGATATTCCTAAGAAAATGTGGCTTTCTCCACAGTTTGAAGAGAACTGAAAATGGATGACTATCATGGACGAGTTGCATTCAAGAGAAGCCATTCATCTCTCGAGTGAACAGAGTTAAGAGAATGACCTTTGCGAAAAAACACCTAAATAGGACACATAATTACTGGCTTATAATGTTAAGTCATGGCTGTTCTACCACCATGTCCCAAACCAATTCCGTAAGCCATCCCAGTCTCCAGACAAAAGCACAAAATCCTCTAAATTCTCATCATAGTAACATTAAAAAATTTAACTCTTTAAATTTTGGAAATATTCCAAAACCGTGAAATTTTCTTTTATAACTTCTAGCTAAAAATATTTACCTTCGCGACAAAAGGATACATATTGTTACATAGATCCGGGGCTCGAGGATTTTATGCAAATCAGTCGCAAAGAACAAGACAGTTCTTTAAGAGCGATGAGAATTTATTGTCGAAATTCCAATCCTTGCAATACAAGATTCAGCAGCAAAATTCACAGAATAAATCTCAGAAGGTCTTCACACCTACAACACCACTCAGACACAATATTCGGTGTCTAAAATACACGTTATAAAAGATTATTCACAAGCAATCGCTCTTTTAACAGCCGAAGTAATCTCACTATTCGCTTCATCAATCAGAGCAATACTAACTGATCGCTAGTCAAAACCAGACTGACTGACTTTCGGAAAGCATCTATATTTATATTCCTCACGGATAATTCGAGAAACACCCGCTTGCGTAGTAGATCTTGAAATTAGTAGATTTCTCTACTAATTTCTAGAAGAATTCAGAGGGTCCCAAACTCGCCAAATTGGTCGCCAAAAATGACGCCAACTTGGCTCTATCGCCAAGATTTCGCCGTTCATATTGAATCGCCATTATAACGTAAGGGACGGCGTTTGCTTGCGAATATTACAATTTTAAAGTAAACTAAATCTATCTATCTATATATATATATATATATATATATATATATATATATATATATATATATATATATATAATTTAGAGTAAGATAAAGGTATTACACATCCACAAATACAAATTATTTACACTATTTCACACAAAATTCGTAACAATATAATAGAATGGAAGTGATGTTAGATGGAAATAAAATAGTATGATGTGAAATGTGTTGCTCTTCACTATAATAGCGAGATCATAATATAATATTATAGAATATACTATTTATTTCAAAAAGTGTTTCAACTTTGGGTTTTATTCATTAATGCAAAGCATGAAGTTTGAAAAGGGTTAAAAAAAATTACAGAAATTAGAGAGGTACACCCTGTCCACCTTACGGTGAACCAACCCCCATGTTACAAATTATACAACTGTTTAAAATCATTGCTCAAATCGTAAAACTGTAATTTAAATGTATTATATACTTTTTTTTTCAATATACTGTAAGGTAGAAAAATTTGTTTTTGGCACTCTTCTTCAGTTAAAATTACCTTTGTACAACCCATTTTTACTAACTGTTGCTTAAGTATGAATTAATTTATTACAGAATCACGAAAACTTTTTTTATATAGACAGAGATAAAAATTCTGCGACGGATCTGCATGGTGAGAGCTCCCATTTGAGAATCGTGCTCGGTCTTCGGAAAAACTCTAACATCCACCTTTCTGTCTGTATAACCGTCTTTTGTCGAAACGATAACACCTTATTCATTGCTTGATGGTTTATTATTAACTCTAGGATGAGCTTTAAGGCTTATATCAGGGGTGTCAAGCTCACGGCCCTCTACGAACATTTCTGCAGCCTGCGCTCACGCGTCTTTTCTTTAACATGTCCTTTGGGTTCTTTGGGGCCAGAATTAATGGCAACTCTTTTCCAACCAAATCCAAGAAGTGAAGCGTGAAGGAAAGAGGCAAATTAGGAAGCTTTTAAATATCAGAAGCGGGATGGCAATTTGAGGAATGTAAAGATAATCTATGGTTCAAGCGTGAAGAGTTTTTGGAAAACATTAAGTGACAGATATTGGAAGTTATACGTGATATAAGAGTGTTTTTTTTTCAGGTATAGAAGTTTAAGTTGGCATTACTTTCCAAGATGGCGACCGATTTAACAGCTGTCAAGTGATTTATTCTCAGTTTGGTTTGGCAATTCATCAAAACGATCATCAAGCAAGGCGTAGATTCGTCGAATGGGCCCAAAACGAGATTGACGTTGTTCCCGATTTTCATAAGCGAATTTTGTTTAGCGATGAAGCGCACTTCTGGTTGAATGGCTACGTCAACAAACAAAACTGCCGCATTTGGAGTGAAGCTAATCCACAAGTGTATGTCGAAACACCATTACATCCAGAAAATCTGACTGTTTGGTGCGCTTTATGAGCTGGTGGAATCCTTCTTCAAAAACGATGAAGGCCACAACGTTACAGTCAATGGTGATCGGTATAGAGCCATGATTACTAACTTTTTCATTCCTGAATTGAACAATCATGATATCCAGGAGCTGTGGTTCCAACAAGACGGCGCAACATGTCACACAGCTCGTGCCACAATCGATTTATTGAAAGACACGTTTGGTGACCGCCTAATTTCACGTTTTGGACCTGTGAATTGGCCTCCCAGATCTTGTTATTTAACACGGCTAGACTATTTTTTGTGGGGCTATGTAAAGTCATTGGTCTATGCGGATAACCACAAACGCTTGACCATTTGGAAGACAACATTCGCCGTGTTATTGCCGATATACGGCCACAAATGTTGGAAAAAGTCATCGAAAATTGGACGTCAAGATTGGACTACATCCGAGCCAGCCGTGGCAGTCCTATGCCAGAAATCATATTTAAAATGTAATGCCACTAGATTATCTTTCGAATAAAAAAAATTCATGTCAATCGAATAATACATCGTTGTTTTATTGCAATTTAAAGTTCTATACCTCTAAAAAAACACCCTTTAGAACCTTTAAGTCAAGATGCATACCATTGCACTCGAGTAGAATTGCAACTTCATCTAGGATTATTGTGATCGCTACTTCTGACTACATGAAGGTAAGATTGACTATTTAATATTAGGATCTGTGGTAGTATTGGAAGAGTTTAGGCGAGTCACACAGTTATTGATAGTGGTCCGAGTTAAGTAATTTCGGTATGATATATATATTGTATGTTTTGCCACCGTAGAGATTCTCTCACTTATATTATTATAATCTAATTTGTTAGACGATTAAGTTAAAGATCTTAATAAAGTCATATTAAGATCACGACGGCTCCTAGTTCTTCCTTTATTCCTACACATCTAGCTCACACTGATAATCAAATGGTCATCCGAGGGGGGCAACACCACATAATAAATATCAAAATTTCCCGAAATAGGAAAGATTGTTGCAGAAAAGAGATGTGTGTTAAGAGACAGGACGTAAACATTAAATTTTCTTGTTCTTTTTTTTTATGTTTATTATAATATATTATTCAAAAAAAAACTTACATTTCTATGATTGATTTATTTTCGCCCACTTAAAATTACGACTTGCCTATTTGTCCCAAAATAGCCTTTGAGAGTTTGACACCCCAGGCTTATATGAAAGCACAGACTATATATACTCTTGATCTTGGTTTTTATTTCGAATTTCAGTCGCCCAAACGGTATAGTGGTTAGCGACGCTGACTACAGTGCCGTAAGGACTGGGTTCGAATCCCGGGGAAGACATGGATGTTTGTAAATGTATAGTGTCTTTGCGGAAGGGGGGTACTTTAAATAGCCGTCGAGCCGCAAGTCATCTCGTGAGGTTGGTGGAAGGGGAAGAGAGGTGGGAGGCCCCTGATCACCCCCAAGGTGTTCTCCCTCAAAATTGGGGTGAAATCGTGCTAAATCGTTCTGTCACCCATATGGTGCTCAAAGTTATGGTTAATGACAGGTGTCACTTGGCCCTTAGCCATGATGAAATTCGTGGGTCTTGTTCTGGCCTTTGCTGATCAGGTGGCATTAGTCACAACAACAACATTTCGAATTTCATATTAAGTTCTATATTTTCTGCATTTGGATTTGTTTTCATAATTGGCTGTAAAAATTTGCCATACATCGTCACGTTTAACTATTTTTGCACGTTCATGCAAAACCTCACCATCATCATAAATTTAACTTTATCTAAACTGTGTGGTTATGTATAAATAAATTTATTTATACAAAACATCACGAAAAACTTTTCTTTACATGTAGAGAGATATACTACTTTCTCAAAATCTGAAGTGATACGCGAGTTAATTAAAAGGAAAATCAAGGGTCGAAATTCAAATTAAATCTTGAAAATGACACGTTTTAAAAGAAAACCAAAAGTAAAACAAAACAAAAAAAACGAAAAATTAATTCGAAAAAAGGAAGTGATTAATAAAACGGAAAACGAGAAAGAAACAAGATTTACTTTCAATTAAAACAAAACCCACGATAAAAATTTATGCTCCGAACCAGATATATTAATGAAAACCCATTTAATCTGATTACTTCTCTGCTCACCATCATTTAACATAACCACCATCTTTACCACACTCTTCCCAGTTTCGACCATTTCAGATAAAGCGCGATGGGGGGGGAATCAAAGAAAAGAATACTTTTTTTCTATTAATAGAACGAGTGTTTAATGCAAAATAAACCTCCCTATGGTTCACACTTTTATTTCTGAGTCATCAGACCGCGTTCCAAATTGCGCCCCTTCACAACACCGGGCGTTAACGAGACGCGCCCCAAAGTATCTTAATTTTCCTTGATTACCACCAGAGTAATTGTTTTAACATCTCTAATTCCGAAACGGGGAGCGGGAAGGGGGAAAGGTGGGAGGACACCTCTCACTTTTAATTCATCGTCCTTTTAAAGAGAGCGAGGTATGAATAATAATAGTAAAACGAGAAAAGTAATAAAAAAAAGCCATGAAAATTATTTGGAAGAATAAAAAAAAAATCATCTGGTGCAGTTTTTATTCTCAAATGGGGTATCTTGATATATTGCATATTTTATCACCCGTAAATTTATTGAGAACCAAACACATTAGCGGTAGTTTTTACAATATGTCGCTGCAGCTTGCTGCATGGAGAATATAAAGCTGTAAAACTCTCATTACACCAGAAGAAAGAAAAAAACAACCCACACACACACATGGAAGGAGTAATAATAATAACAAGAAAAAAAGGATCACACACACCCTGTGAATATGTATAAAAAACCGAGAACGGGAAAGAAAAAAAATAACATGGTGTAAGTTAACCGCAACCGTGTTAGGGGATGGCAGATTTTATCAAGTCATGAATATTCATGTTCAAATTTTATCGGCACAATATTAGCATCTAATCTGCATTGCAAAGTCATCCTCCATGATTGCTCATTTTGCTCTTTTTGAGAGGAACGCGGGGTGTTTTAGGAGGGAGGCTGGAGAGCGGGAGTGCGTTTTTGATGGTTTTACCACTCTCGAAGTGTTCCACTTAGAGGTATTACAACACTCGATTACTTTATTCGTTGCGGTACTGTGACGGCATGTTGGTGAAGCGGTAATCCACGGATGTGGAGTATGAAACCGTCCATTTCGCTTCCGGCGGTACAATTTTTGAAGAGATCGCTCTAAATTTATCCGCAGTTCTCATATTTACAAAAGAAAACTTTTTTTTTCACCGTTAGAAGTTTTACAAAATATGGAAAACAACTTTTAAGTATGTCAGTTTGCTATTTCTGAATAATTAAATTACGCTTAATACTTTTTTCATGTATGAAAAACGAATACTTGATTCGGTTGTAATAAATAATAATCAAATCTTATTTCCAATAACAATGATAAAAATTCTTCGTAAATATAGTTACCGTATATTCCTGCGTATAAAGTGCACTTACGCTACTAAACTGCAACAAATTCGAAGTTAAAATCTAAATTTAAGCAAGAACAGCTCTAAAATTTTAAGTCTCAAATTTTCAGAATGGTTTTTCATGGTTATAAACATTTTAATACCGTTCTAAATATTTTAATACAGTCGAACTTCCATATAACGAATCTCTATATTGCGAACTTTTTCCTGAAACCAAGAACATTTCACGATTTTCTTCGTAATATAACCTCCCAATAGCGAAGTGCATTTTCTATATAACGAACTTTTTCTCTTCTGATTCAATTTTTTTTCTCCCTATTTTTGAAGTATTTCTGGACGAGTTATTCTCTCTTTCAGCATATTTTATGGTGGCCATAAATCTTGATCTGGTTTTAATAGGTGCCTAACTCTCCGAGAGCAATAGAAATCTGGGCATTTCAACTAGAAATCGCAATCCTTAACCCTCATTATCCAGTTCACTGGAAACATCTTCGATATCCCCTTTCACCCTCAGTGAAGTCTAGTGTCCTTGAACTAGTCTCCGTTCGTTTGTAGAATTGATCAGTCGTACTGGTAACTTCGTTTCTTGTAACTCGAAAATGTCAAAACTTAAGTGCTTGAGAATCAAAGAAAAAAAATTATTCTTCAGGAAGTGGATAAAGACGTCAAGAAACTTTTCTTGCGGTTTTTCTATCTTTTTCTTATAGGTAAGATATTTAAAAATAGATATATTAATTTACAAAAGAGTGTGAATAATTACTTTGTTTCAATATATATAGTGTTCATTAATTTAAAATTTGTTTTATGCGGTTTATAAAGAAAATTGAAAGATGAACCTCTATGTAACGAATTTTCCATATAACGAACTTTTTTTCGGGATTTAGTGACTGCGTCATATAGAGATCCGACTGTATTTAAGTTATGTTCCCAGGATAAAAAAAAACACACACACCAACAACAGCAACAACTGCATTTAAGATAAAATATTTCTCAATATATGTAGCAACAAAAACAATACACAGAAACGAATTAAAAGCTGAATATGAAATACGACTATATATAGCTTCAATAATCCTAGACATCGACATTTAGTGCAAAAAGATGCAAACATTTCTTTCTTTCTTTCCTTTTCTTTTACTAAATCGCTTTAATAAATTATTTAAAATATATACCATTTTCAGTATTCATTATTATTATTTTTTTCAGAAATAAATAGAGCTGCAACAGTTGCTTTGCCTGCTTTAATAATGTTCATTTCCAAATATGTCTCATTTCGTATTTAAGGTATCCAACTACGTTCGGAATTGTTGTTTTGCAAAAGCGTATAAATGAATAATTTTTATGATATTTAGTGTCACTTAGATTAGAATACATGTATAAAATTGTTTTAAGAATAGTATTACAGTAACAAAATATTTAAATATACAATATTTTGGGAAAAAATGAACATAGAATTACCTTTTTTCAAAACATTCTCCTTTTATATAAAATACTTCTATAATAATAATATTTTTCCCATGTATAGCGAAGACCTCTGTACAAAGCCTGAACTAGGAATTTTCGAAATATATAACTTAGAAGTAGATTTATCCATATTTTAATACAAAGAGTGGATAAATTTAAAAAAAACACCGATAGTTATTTCAATAGGTTGTAACTCTGAAAATAATGTGAGTTTTTCAAAACTCCTAGTTCAGGCTCTCTATAGAAATCTTTGCTTTATATAAGCAAAATATTATTTTTATAAAGCATTTTTCTATCAAAGGAGAATGCTTTGAAAATATGTAATTCTGAGTTAATTTTTTGCCAAAAAATTGAATTTAAATATTTTTTTTATTCTAATAATATTCTTAAAACAATTTTATACATATATTCAAATCCAATGACACTAAATATCATGAAAATTATCCATTTATACGCATTTTTAAATAATAACGGTTTCGTACGTAATTGGATACCTTAAATGTAAGGAAAAAATTATTGAAAACATTTATTATTTTAAATCATAAAGAGAAATTTAAATACATATTTAAAAAAACAAGGAAATGCTGTGAATGTTTTTTTTTTCAAAAAGCATTTAAAATATGATGTCAGTGCATATGAAAAAAAAAATATGCATGCTGGATTTGTTGAGCACCAAACAAAAATTAGAGATTTTAGTATTTTGTATCCCCTTGGCTGCTTAACTCTATTCTAGCGCCGACTTATTGGTGAAACCATGAAATATGGACCAATAATACATATTGGTGCTCTTAGAAGAAATAAGATCATATTTGCGATATAAAATGCATAAAAGAAAACGTATAAGTCGCACATAAAAGAAAATTGAACAGAATGTTGAGAAACTGAATAAGATTCCAGAATGCATATTTAATTATAAATAGTGTACAAAATCAAGCATTCCCAAAATACTAAAAGTAATAATCATGTGTCATTTAATGTCAATGAAAGGGATCTGGAAAAAAATTCTGAAAATTTACAAATGAATTAGAAAATCTGAAAAAATTCAAACTACTTTTGGCACTTACGTATTAACTGCATCTTAGCAATCTGTCACCAAAGATTAGCTGCACGCTTAAGATTAACGGCCAAAAAATTTTGTGAGTTATGGCAACCTATTTGAATTTAAGCCTATAATCAGCCAGGTGGTAATTTCAACCTATAATCAGAGACGTCTTAATGCAATGGGCCGACTGGGCACGGGCCCATCCTCGGTGGGGGCCTCGTTTCGTTCTTAACTCTGTCTTAATAAGCTCATGATCCGGATAATTTTAATGGTTAAATATTATTCCCGAAAAACAGGGAAATTCAAACTGCATATTAACTGGAAAAAGTGGCAAGACTGTTTTATTACGTGATGACCGTTGTCCATATATGTCTAGACATACGGCTAACACCATAAACAATCATTTAACTCATTTAAGCAAAATGCGACCATCGGTCGAGTCGGTTTTGTGCCTAGGTTTTTCAGATTGTGAGTTGTACACATTTATTTGTTTCAAATTACCGTTTGAACGAGCATTTGACAATGCATGCTATATATATACTGTGTACTTCTGAAGATCAGGGCCTTTCGGTAGGGCCTACTTTTGCATAAGGGCACAGGGCCTCAAAATATCTAAAGATTTCTCTGTGCCCAGGACTTCAAAGAGTCTTAAGACGTCCCTGCCTATAATTCGCCAAAAGTCGCCAATGGCATGTGAATATGGATTGCAATACCGGAATACCGAATACCGGTATTTTGAGCCATTTGGGCAATTTTGGAATACCGGTATTCACAAATTTAAATACCGGTATTTCGGTATTTACTAGAAATTTTTAAAACTGTCTCCACTATACGTTCAGAGATAGCCAACATAGTAAAATAGTATACGTTTTTGTTTTTATGTCTCCCTATAACCGTCGAAATTAACTACACTGTGGACATAAAGATGCATCGTACAATCAAGAGAAGGGATAAAATATGTGAATCATCCAAGGAGGCAGGTCAAAACTATCTTATTACAGATCAGGGCGATACTGCACACGAGCAGAATCCGTATTCTGATATTCGTATCTGTGACAGCAAAGTAGTAGTTGTGAAGAAAGTTCGTAATATTTTGATTTTTTTTTAATTGGTGAGTTTGTGTTATTCACATTTGTATTTGCATATCATGTACTTAAGGGTCCAAAATATATTTTTTCAGAAATATTATATATATATATATATATATATATATATATATATATATATATATATATATATATATATATATATATATATATATATTACTTGTTGATGCACTCCCGACAATCGTCTACACTCCGAATAAAAGTAGGTTATGTTTTTGCTCCTATGTTATTTAATTTAATGATTTTTTAATATTTAAATTCCTCATATATAATTCTTTCCTTTTCTCTTGGTACATAGTATGACAACTTACAGGTGAAGGTTGGTTGGCCGCAAGACATGTTTAAATCTGCAATACTGGTTCCTAAGGCCAGGAGTTTGTCATTGTACAACTGTGCCTTCTTCCTAATTTTAGTTATCTTAGGTTTATATAACTATCTGTTTATTTTTATATTTTCGTTTATATATTTATGTATATGTATATATTTATGTATATGAGTACATACAGAGTGTTTTTTTTTTTCAGGTATAAAAGTTTAAGTTGGCATTACTTTCCAAGATGGTGACCGATTTAACAGCTGTCAAGTGATTTATTTGGTTTGGAAATTCATCATAAATAGACTCACGCCTGAACAACGCTTTCAAATTGTGCAATTTTATTTCGAAAATAATAGTCGATTTTCATAAGCGAATTTTGTTTAGCGATGAAGAGCATTTCTGGTTGAATGACTACGTCAACAAACAAAACTGCCGCATTTGGAGTGAAGCTAATCCACAAGTGTATGTCGAAACACCGTTACATCCAGAAAAACTGACTGTTTGGTGCGCTTTATGGGCTGGTGGAATCCTTCTTGAAAAACGATGAAGGCCACAACGTTACAGTCAATGGTGATCGGTATAGAGCCATGATTACTAACTTTTTCATTCCTGAATTGAACAATCATGATGTCCACGAGCTGTGGTTCCAACAAGACGGCGCAACATGTCACACAGCTCGTGCCACAATCGATTTATTGAAAGACACGTTTGGTGACCGCCTAATTTCACGTTTTGGACCTGTGAATTGGCCTCCAAGATTTAACACCGCTAGACTATTTTTTGTGGGGCTATGTAAAGTCATTGGTCTATGCGGATAAGCCACAAACGCTTGACCATTTGGAAGACAACATTCGCCGTGTTATTGCCGATATACGGCCACAAATGTTGGAAAAAGTCATCGAAAATTGGACGTCCAGATTGGACTACATCCAAGCCAGCCGTGGCAGTCGTATGTCAGAAATCATATTTAAAATGTAATGCCACTAAATTATCTTTCGAATAAAAAAAATTCATGTCTCAATCGAGTAATACATCGTTTTATTGCAATTTAAAGTTCTATATATCTCTCAAAAAAACACCCTTTAGGTATATATATTTATATATTGAATTTTTTATATTGGATTTTATATATATATGTAAATAACAACCCATATTAATAAATAAGAATAAGTTTAAAGAACACAAAAAATCACTTGGTAATACTTCAGTTTGGTTTCATTATTTATGAGAGAATATCGCACGTTTTAAGTGTGTGTGTGTATATCACGCATTGCTAACAGTACCACCAATCAGGGTAGATGCCGAAAGAGTGTTTTCGACAGCAGGTATTTTTTGCACAATAATACGCTCCAGGCATAATGATAGCACAATTAATGCATTATGTTTTCTAAGATCACATTTCAAAAATTTGTAATATTTCAACAGAATGAAGAGTGATATTTACACTTTTTTGTGATTTAAATAAATAAGATGTTCTTTTACTTTTTTATGATTCTTTATATACCGTTATAATTTGTAAGTTACACATTATTTTTTCTGATATTTACACTTTAATAAAACTGGCAAATAAAACAAAAAGAAACGCCTTTCTTTTTCTAAAACTTCTTCAACCGGTATTAAAACCGGAATCCCGGTATTAAGACCTAAAAAATATCGAATACCGGTATTGAACTTTTAGTCCGATATTGCAATCCTTACATGTGAAGATAATACTAAGTCTCGAAATTTTCATACTACCAAACCCTTTAGAATCTAAAATTTAAAGCAATTCCCCGCAACAGTTCAAAAAACAAGGTCAAAGTTACGATTGAAAATCGCGAGTAAGGAACTGTATGACAATTCCCAATCATGAATCCCCTTAGTCAATGCGTTGAAAAACAAGACAAATATGAATAATTTGCATAAAAAATTTAGTGTATGATATCAAACAGTTTGTCTCGAATATCTCCCGAAATATTAATCGTGCTATACTGAAATTCGAAACAAAAACTATTTAAACAGTTTTCTAACTAATTCTAATTAAAAAAGTCATACTATTCCATGAAAGGTGAATTGTTTTCATGGAAATTATTTAGTACGTTGAAGAACAGGAATTTATAAATATCTGGTAGGCGCTGAACGGCATTTCTGTCTTTGAGAGATATATTTACGTTGCTATTGGCGACGAACCTAGTAATTTTTAATCTCGGTCAAGTGAGGCGTACGGCACCTGAGCTGGCACCTCCCTCCTCTTAACATCCCCACCACACCAACGGGAGTCACCTGTAATGGAATCCCGTCTCGAATGGAAAGCAGCGCACCCCTTCTGTTCTGTGCTGAGATCATCATCTTGTAATAAATGTTTATATTCTTGTGTTTGTATTGTATGTTTGTGTTCTTCCACTCGTATTTCATATGTATCCCAGTATAAAAAACACACACGTTTGAGCCTCAAAATATTTAATGTGCATCGGCCCCCCTCTGCACTGCGGGTCTTTAGCGATACAAGACTCGAACTCATGACATACCTGCCACGGGTCTGTGACCTTGACCAATTGGCTACCACGAGCACGTTACTATCCTTCAACGTGTTAACTATGGTAATAAATGTCTCCAGCAACTCCATATTTTTGTCACCTATCAGCCATTCAAAGGGACATATCTTTATCTGTTATAAGAATTACGAAAATTGAGAAAAAACTATCGATGTCTACCTTATTTTTAAAAAATATATATAGATGATACATATAACTTTTTCCCTCACGAAATTCATTTTTTTATATATGTATAAAATACATTTTTCCTACTTTTCATAAGCATAATAGGAAATTGTAGGAAATTCATAAGCATAGTTAGGGCGAAACTATTACATCTCAATCGTAGCACACAGAAAGAGAGGTGGGGGGTCTCGGTTCCAGACACCCCCATAGCCCTTGAATTTTTTTCGATTGATTATAATCCTATGTACATAATATGTAAAATTACTTAATTAAAGTATAACTTAATTAAAGTATTTGTAAAACACAATATTAATTTTATTAATTAATGTTAATTATTTAATTTTGCCCAGTGGTCGAGTGGTAGCGTGTCACGCTTCCACGCCACAGGTCATGGTTCTGTTTCCGGGCCGGGCAAGGTCAACTCAACCTTTCATCCCTACTGCAGTGGGTCGATAAATGAGTACCAAACTTGCCTGGGGACTTAAATCAAGGCTATCTCGATTCTCAGACTGTGACTGAGAACCCCCCCCCCAAAAAACAAGTCCCATGACCAAAGGAGGGACGATTTTCCCCGCGTTTGACTATCACTTCACCAGTCTTCCATTAAAGATTGTGATATAGTGCTTTACCTTAACACGTGTTTTTATATATGAAATGTAGTGAACATAACATCAGAGCGATGCTATTGGATATAAAGAAAGGTAGGATATTTATATATTATTGTATAACTTTATTCTCTTGAGTCACATTATTGAATTTATTTTTAGTTTTGAAGATAACCGAGTATAATAAACTGATGCATTTATGCTAACATCACTAATTATTTGCAAATTAAGATATTTTATTCCATATGAGAAATTAGTAAATAAATTAGTGTTAATTAGTGTTTTTCACATTTTTTAAAAAAGATTCATTACATTCGGGAATATATGCTTAAATAATTATTCAAAAAAGCGCAATGAAGAAATTTTAACGGTGAAGGATAATCGAAAAATAAAGAAATTTAAGGCCAATTAAATTAATATTGCTTTTTCACTGTTTTATTTATTTAAATGTTCAATTATCGATTGGAATATGATTCAATGTACATGTACTTCCTTATACATTTTTTATTGTGTGTAGGTTTTATGCACATGTTTAATAGTTTACATATATAACTATTACTTAAAGGAAAATTCTATTTATTTATATACGGTAATCGTTTGAATCATTTTCATGAAGATTTTAGCATTCGAAGTATGTTAAATGTAAAAAATATTGTTTTTTTAATTAAAAAAATTTTGTTTGACTTTTAAATATTTTTACATGGGCATAATATTTATTCGTAACGCATAAAAAAATAATGTAACAATTTGTTTGAATAATATCATTACAAATCCAAATGATTAAAAACTTGAAAGTAATCAATACATTGCCTCATTAATGATATATTCTATGAAAAGTTTTTTTTTTTGGTCAGATTTATAGGTAATGTATATATTTTCTAACGTATATAATTTAGATTCTTTTTTGCTGTATAATTACTGTGGTATCTAAAACTGTTTGTGTCATTTCTATATTTGTATATATTTTTACATACAATTGCATTTTTTATTTGTATATATTTTTGCATGAATTTTGCATACATTTACCCTTTATTATGATTCATTGATTACATCAAAATGTTGCTAAATTCACATGTGTTTTTATCAATATGCCTCTAATACTTTACTTTTCATAATTTCTTTGCAAGTAAATTTTCTTTTGTTATTTTATCTGATTGAAAATATTTTATATTGAGTCAGTTTTTACTTAGATGTTTCTTACATTGCTATGAGACTTTCACGAGTAATATTTCCCCCTTTTTCCTGGAAAATATTAGCAAAATTGCTTATAGCTACACGAGAGCTTTTGGCAACGGATCACGTAATTTTGAACCATGGTCAAGTAACGTGGGCGATACCTGAGCTGGCACCCCCTTCTCCTAATTATTACACCACACCAACTTAGAAGGAATATTCTACCAATACTTAGCAGGAATATTCTTTGAAATCCACTCTTCCAAGATATATGGCAGCACGGGTTCTATGACGAGTATTTTAGCGGGGAAGGCGAATAGTTTTGTAGCAGATATTGCGTTTTCAGCTGACGACGTTTTCAGCGGATTGCAAAGATTATTATTTTTGCACCGAAAAAATAGTTTGTCAAAATTTTAGTGTCTTATGTTTTTGTATGTTAATGAAGACCTTAGAAAACGATTTGACTATTTATTTTAAGTGAACGGTGTATATAATTAATTTTACAGTGGAATATCTTTAATTAACATATTAGCCCTAACGAGTTAAATTTCCTAAAGTGGAGTATTTTGTTTATGTATATCTCTTAATTTTCAATGTAGGGATCCAAAAAAAAATATATTGTATGAAAAAAACTGCAGTAAATCATAATGCGGTGGATAAAGTATTAACGTGCATCGCGCCCCTACACGGCGGGTCTTACTAAGCTCTAATAAAGCTCAAGCTATGAAAGTAGCTAGACATTTGCCAACTTGACTATCGTTATCATTTCGCTATGTTTTTTTATTGAATCACCATTATAATTTAAGAAACGGCGTTGCTTGCGAAAATTACAATTTTAACATAAAATAAATAGAACAGAAAGTAATATTAATGTATTACACTTTCAGATATAAATTATTTACACTATTTTAAGCGTTCATTACACAAAACTTTTTAAAATGTGTTACTTTTGCTGAGCAGAGGTCAGCTTAGGGAGGTATTTTCAAAAATGGACCCTCAAGAGTGATACGGGCAGTTATAAATTAAAAAAAATCCTTTTTATCAATTATTAGATCTACATACTTAAAATTTAGCAAAGGTGTTTTTTCTTTCTTTCCTTTATAATTTTTTTTTAATTAGCTGAGATATGCAAAAAGCTTTTTTATTTAATTTGCAATTCACGTAAAAGTAACTCATTAAAAACTTCTTTATCCTTCAATCTGATTGTTTAATTTTTCAGTTTACCCGTGCGAAGAGCGGGTATACCAGCTAGTTCTTCTAATTTATATATAATTCATTTTTAAAAACAGAAAGTTGCATAACAAATGCATTGGATGACACGGAAGACGATACCGTGTGGGAAAATGCTTACACTAGCACCAATTTCGAAGTCAGCTGTGACATTAGAAGTGACAAACCATTTTCGAAACATGATCCTAGCAGCTAGAGTACTTATGGGTTCGTGTATGTATTTGAAAGTTTTTAATACTAGTAAAATAAATTACCGTAAAATCCGGCGTATAACACGCATCTTTACTTTCAAGCTGAATTTTTAATTTTTAGTTATATTCGCGCCGTATAACGTGAACCCTCTTTTTTGAGAAGAAATCTGATATATTATCACACATTGTTCTTATGTTTTGAGGTCATGTATTTGAGGTATTATCCCAGATAAATCCCAGATTCATAAAATTGGAAAGTGGGATCTAACTCCAATGTCATTCGTGTCATTTTATCATGGTTCAAAATCATAAGATTTGTCGCCAATCGCACTCGTTTTGTTTCAGAGTTCAATGTAATAAAAAAATCAAACGTTATGAGAACGGTGCAGTAAGATAATTTTTAATAACTCCCAATTCTCAGTTTGACATTTTCGGAATAAGCCAGGGGCGTAGCTGCCACTTTATCAATGATACGGGGCCCCTCAAGCTACAGGGACCCCCCAAGATGTGTAACTGCTATCCCACTAACAGTGCTCTCATATCTAAAAAAGGGCCCGAAGGGATTTTGATACAGGGCCCCCTCAGAGCTAGCTACGCCAGTGGAATAAGCGTTTTTTGTATTACAGAATAATCCAGAAAACTCGGATTATAAATGTGGACCGGAAGGTTGGCGATTTTGTGAAAATTTCGGTTTATCGAGAATGAGGTTAAAAAAAAAATAAGTACAAGTGTTTACTCATAAAATATTGTACTGCACTTGCATGTATCGTTTACTTGAGAATACAACAGAAAATAAACTGTCCAAATACTTTCAAACAAAAGAAAAGTACTGTGAAATACAGCTTATAACACGCACCTATTCTTTCAAGCTGCATTTTTTTAATTTTTAGGTATATTCGCCTTACAACGTTCACCCGTTTTTCTACGAAGAATTTTTAAATGTTAGCATACAATGCAGTTATGTTTTGAAGTCATTTATACGAAGTGTTATCGCAGACTTTTGAAAAAACAGTATACTTTTAGAACAACTCTTTTAGTTCATAAGGTTTGTCATTTCTTTTAAATATTTCGATATGTGTAGAAGTAAAAATGTTTATGCTCACACATCTTTTATTTTTAAAGCTTTTGTTTTTATCCCCGGCATATAGCGCGCTCCCTTAATTTTCGATCTTATTTTTTTGTGTTAAAAGTGTACGTTATACGGGATTTTACGGTTTATGAAGGCATAGATTTTTCACTACATGAAAATGTACACATAACAATCTACACATGGTGTACAGTAAATTTACCTTATCATACATACCTCAGAAAAATACTTCACGAAGGTATACAACTGTCTATAAAGAAAATTAAATAGCCGACTTTGAAAACACTGGCTACCTTTTTTTAAAGACTCCTGTTGTCTTCCATTGCATTCTGCGTTTTACTGCTTCACCACGAAGACGGCGATTGAACCGTAAGTCCATTACCGATGCACCTTGTTGTTCAAATTATGGTTGATTTCGTCAGCCTTTAAACCTTCACTATTTGATAGTTTAGGAGTTTGTGTGGTGTCTTCAACTTAACGTCTTCATCGTTCGTTAAAGTCGTTTTTTTATTCAGCAATAATTTCTGCATCGGATATAACGTTTGGCTTGGCCGAGATATCTGGACTAAAATCTATCTACAGTACTAATAACTATAACGTTGTAAAAACCCTTTGGTAAAACCGTAATCTAATCTATAACTTTCGTGACGGTGAAAAAATATTACACCAATTTTCACTAACAACTATGGAATGTGATAACGATTCGAAGTTGGGGACAAATAGAGATACAGACTAACTATAAAATGAATTATCTAATTTATAACTAATACTCATGAAAACATAACGAAAAATCTATCAAAATATAGAAGCAATCAGTAATAATTATTATAATTTCCAAACATCTTAAGAAAAGCTTTAACTTAAAAATTAAACTTATCATTTTTTTATGAATGATAAAATCAATTAAATTTAGAATTATAATGAATTAAAATTCTATATGTTTTATTACAAAAAAATGGGTCTTTGAAAATAATTTTTTATTTAATTGTGATAATGAAATGCATTTTAGTAAAGCAGATTGAATATAAAAGCGTTCAAGATTTCGTTAGAATATAAAAAATAATTACTGAGATATATGTTAAATTTACAATATTTCCGAAATTATATTCAAAATATATAAAAATTCAATTATTTAATAATACTTCACTACGTTATTCGATTATAAAAGAATTGATAAATATTAAACGTCAATTATTCGGAAAATTGTCGACTACTATTTTTTTATGTGTGAGTTTTTGTAGAAATGCGATGAAATTGAGAAATGATTTACAGCAAAATCTAAATCATAGCAAGTATTATCCAAGAGCACGTGCTGCCATCTATTGGTGAATGTATGCACTTCTTGTTACTTCCTGACGTTGTTTTAAAAATTGAAAAAAGAAAATTTTCAAAACACACATTTTCAAACTAATTTCACTTTTTCTCAGTCACTCATTTTCACACATATTTGAAACATTATTTAAGATTCTAATATACTTGCGAATCCAAACAAAATATTGGCTGTCACATGCTTCATGCTACTTATTGTTACAGGTTTTGTGGGATATGGAGCAGCAAAGGCTATCATCCCTCATGCAGTTTATCTGTATCATAAAAGCCATAATGATTGCAATTCTATAATCGATGCGGTACAAAACTATTTACTCTTTGACTGTTGTTGGCGAATGAGTGAATATTAAAGTCGCCCTATTCACTTACTCGAGGACTTTTGGCAACGGACCTCGTAATTTTAAACCATGGTCAAGTGACGAGAACGATACCTATGCTGGCTCACCCCTCTCGTAAATTCCCCACCATGCCAACGAGAGGACGTTTGTTGCCTCAAAATATTTAACAGGCAACGACCCCCTCAGCATAGCTAGTCTTCAGTGGTACTAGGTTCGAACCCATGATACGCCAGCCACGAGTCCATTACCTTGACCATTAAGCTTCTGTGGTCACCCTCCCGTTTGCATGTGGGGGGGTAGAAGAGTGGAGTAGTGTTGTCCTCGTCACTTAATCGCGGCTCAAAATTAACGAGGTCTGAGTCCTCGAGTTCATGGTTTTGGGGTATTGGCAGCCCGAGGTCGATAGACCTCGTGTTGCTTTTTAGTACGAGGTACGAAGTTGATAAACTCCCGCTCACTATTAAGTTCTGGGGCTTAAGTTCTGCTATCCACTAAATACACATCATAGAGAGGGCCTGTGGCACGTCAAATCTAAATTTTAGTCCAGGGCTATTGTCAACACGAGGCCAATAATTCTTGTGTTGCTTTATAATGAGATGTTAATAAGCTATCATTCAGTCCGTCGAGTTAAGAGTTTCAGTTCTGGTATCCAATAAATACCCACCGCAAAGGGCCTTTGGGGGTCTTTGGCACATTAAATCTATCAAATCTGTTTGGGATATGGCCTACTAGCTCAGGTTTAACCTAGTCACACGACCATGGTTCAAAATTACGAGGTCCCTCGTGTAGTTTCAAAGGTAACAATTATTTAATTAATTTTAGGACCGTAAATTAGTATAAAACAAGGAATATAAATTTCCTACTTTGTTAGAAAAACGTACAGGCCTCAATTGTTGCAGCTAATTGTAACTACAACGGAAATAACGCAGAATAAATTTAAAATTAAAGAATAAAATTCAATTCATGAATTAATATTTGAAAAAATTCTATTAACATCAAGTGCCATCCACTACAAGTTTAAAAAAAATTATTTGAACTTGATTGAATGAATAGGAAGTATTTTACTAATATGAATGAAAATTTGAACAAGATAAATATATAGAGAGTGTGAGCTAATAGTAAAAATTGAATAAGTTACCGGACAAGGTAAAATAATAACAGAGTTATCAGAACGAAGAAATGTATTTCTTTTACATATTGAAAACTCATTTCTCAACATAGTCACCACAAACAGCTACACATTTGTTCAATCGTTCTATCCATTTCTTCATACCGATCGTAAAGAAAGATTCTGGTTAGCTGCGTATCCATGTGCGCACGATGACTGAACTTCGCGATCCGTTAAGAAACTTTGACCTTTCATTGTCTTCAATTTTAAAACAACCAAAAGTCCGAGGGTGCCAAATCTGGGTTGCAAGAAGGTTGTGAAACCACTGTGAATTTCCGATTTCTCATGACGTCCTGTGTTTGTGCACTGCAATGCGGTCATGAATTGTCGTGACGCAAAAGAAAGACGTTTCTTTCCAGTCTAATTCTACGGATGTGTTACTTGAATGATCGTAATGTTTCACAGTACCTTTCGGAATTCAGCGTCAATCCTTCAGTCAGAAATTCCGTGTAGAGCACACCACTTGCATCCCAAAAGATGGTGAGCATGACTTTTGTTGCTGACATTAAAGTTTTGAATTTCTTGACGCTCGGAGAACCAGGATGACAATATTTCATTGATTGCCTCTTGTTTTCTAGGGGATAATGAGGAATCCAGGAGGCGGAAGTTCAAGCAGATGTTTGCAAAGGGATACGAAGCCAACCAGAATCTTTCTTGATGGATGGAATGAAGAAATGGATAGAGAGAGACAGATTGAACAATTGTGTAGCTATTAGTAATGACTATGTTGAGAAGTGAGTATACTATATGTAAGAGTAATAAATTTCCTTCATTCGATACCTCTGTTATTATTTTACCTTGTCGGAAACTAATTTTATACTCTTGAAGACCTTAATCACTCACACATTACGGGGGCTCAAAGCCTGACTGACACCAAGTACGTACTTGGGTTTGGGGCCCAAAACCTGACTTTGCAGGGGGGACTTCTAAGATTCTCCTTTACGCCACTGATCACCCCTCGTATAAGGGAAAAGGATTTATTCGCATAGAACAGGGGTAGGAAACTTGTTTTGACAAGCAGGCCACATTGTTTGGGACCGAGACACAGAAGGGATACTTCTTTATAAAATGATTCCTTGTTGCTGTTGCTTATCCCCCTGATGTAGGAAAGCCTACATCAGGTCCAAAAGACCTCGTAGCATAAAGAGTTCGAAAATCCTCTCCTTCTCAGCCATCAAATGCCTCTAGGAGACATCTAGACAAGCAACAAGATGAAAAGGGCTGGCAGAGAGGGAACAGGAACAAGGGGTGGGGTATTTCTTTCACTATTCTGAATCTTCATAGGTCTCGATTGTCCACTTACAAACCTAATCAAGGCCCGATTGGACAGCTCTCAGGTCACTGCAATATAGTCCAGGGTGACTACCAATTAAGATCTGGCGGAAGGCGTTGCGTGAGAGTAATTTACTTTTGTGGAGGGAGTGGATTTCCAAAGGGGTTAGATCTACAGAGTTTGTGATCGTAAGATCACATCCATCTCTTGCAAGTGTATCTTATGGGTTGATTGATTGATTGATTGAATATTAACGTCGCACTGTTCAGCTACACGAGGGCTTTTGGCGACGGACCACGTAATTTTGAACCATGGTCAAGTGACGTGGACGACACCTGAGCTGGCACCCCCCTCTCCTAACTACCACACCACACCAACGGGAGGACGTTTCAGCTCTCGACAGATTTAACGTGCATCGCTGCCCTACACGGCGGGTCTTTAGTGGTACTGGGCTCGAACCTGTGACAAAGCAAGCCACGGTCCGATACCTATACCACTCGGCTACCGTGGCCACGTGTATCTTATGGGAAGGGATGAACTGGAGGAATACAGATTAGTTAGGACCAAGTCCAGAGAGAAGTACACTGCTGGACAACTGCTAAGGACGGATAACACTATCATCCATAGCAACCACAAAATGAAAGGAAGCAAAATGTGGAAAATTAGAATAAGAGCGGGATATTAGTAAGAAGAAGTATGAGTATGCAAATTTTTTTTCCACGTCTGTTCGTCACGTGATAGCGTTCATAAGAGCTTTAAAGGTTTTGACGCGTGTGGACAGTTGTTGTTTCAAGTCAAAGTTTTACAGGAAAGAATTACTAGATGAACTTAAAATTTTTGGCATGTCTTCCCGACATCACATAGAGGATTTTATGCGTGGCCGAATTATTGGAAAGATCGAAGAAGGGCGAAAAATAACAGATGTTGCCAGGGAGTTCGACATCGCTCACAGCGTTGTTTCACGGCTGTGGAAGTCATTTAAAACTACTGGAATGTGTAGTAGACGGCACGGGAGAGGTCGTGCTAGAAGTACGACGCCTGCAGAAGACAGATATATCGTCCTATCGGCAAAAAGGAACAGGCTCACCACAGCTCAGCAGGTGGCAAATCAGTTTCTTGCTGCCTCAGAAAAGCAGATCTCCCGAAAAATTGTTGCCAGACGTTTGAGGGGAGGAGGACTATACGCACGCAGACCTGTTGTGGGTGTCCCATTGAACAGACAGCACCATACTGTCCGTTTGCAATGGTGTCGTGAGCATCACAATTGGACTGAACAGGACTGGGCATGCGTACTATTCTCAGATGAGAGTAGGTTCAGTCTGTCATCGGATTGTAGATGCCAACTGATCTGGCGTGAGAGTGGTACTGCTTATCGTCCAGAAAATATCCAGGAAAAGGACCGATATCCGACATGCAGTATCATGGTGTGGGCCGGCATCATGATCAAAGGCCGCACGCGCCTACATGTGGTTGCGAATGGGACTATGACGGGCCAACGATACATTGATGAAGTTCTACTTCCTCATGTTCGTCTTTTCCGTGGTGCTGTCGGTGATAAATTTGTTTTTATGGACGACAACGCAACATGTCATCGAACACTCGCTGTTCAGGATTGTCAAGACAGCGAGGGTATTCAACGTCTCGTATGGCCAGCGCCTTCTCCAAATCTAAACCCCATTAAAAATGTGTGGGATGCTTTGGGGAGGCAAGTTGCTGGTCGAAACTATCCTCCGACAAACAAGAACACCCTCATCCGTGCACTCACAGAGGAATGGGATAAATTGCCTCAACAGCTGCTGGATAATGTTGTGCAAAGTATGGTACGACGTGTGGAATGTTGCATCACACTCCACGGTGGACATATCCCGTACTGATACCTTTCTTTAAGGTGCCTGCTGACTTTTAGATGCATTGTTCCATTTCTCCGTACGCAGATCAAATGAACATTTTTTTTTCTTTCAGATGTTTCACAGCTTTTGTACTTTCCAGAACAATAAATATTCTTTATTCTAATGTCTGAACAGTGTGGCAACTATATTTTATCCTACTAGGCCTCATGTCTCGCTTAATGTTATGCTACATAGCAATTTGTGATCCGTCCTTAGCAATTGTCCAGCAGTGTATTAGAATATTCTGTTCAGGTTTGTTATAAGTTTTTTCGGCCAGTTCTTTAGATATTGTATAGCACTTCTACTGTCGGTCGATATCCAAATATTGCATTTATTGGTTGTAACGGCATCCTCCAGAGCCTTACCAATAGCTAATACTTTTTACCTAAAAACAGAACAAAAAGTCAAGGTTTCGGGTACTGAATTTACTTTCTCCCTCATAGTTGCTGATGAAGACACCCCTTATGTGTTCTACCACTTGAAATTTGTTGCCATCCATATGGATAGTCAAAGCCTCAGGTGGGATATCATTTATGACCTTTTATTATAAAAAATTTCTTATATTTATTATTTTTTATAATAAAAGGAATCATAAGTTAAATAAAATAGGGGCAGTTTTATTCAATTTATTTGTTGTGTTAATTGCATATTATCTATAGTTGCATACACATTGAATTTTGGAATTAGTTTAACGAGACAAATGTACCCCTATCATGCTTTTCTAAAAAAATTTTTAATCAGGAGCGAGATTGCTTTATTAAATTCTCATCAATCCCCTGCAAGTTTATGTCTTCTTGTTGTACTTGTGTCTATATTTATTCTTGCTGATCTTCAAGCAAGAAAAAGTTGGCTGTCGAATAAAATGTAAAGAACTATTTCCCTAGAGAACTCTCTGTGTACATGGAAATTTTTCAGGTGACAAAGATTTGTAAAACTCAATAATGTCATAGCAAAAAACATTTCCTTCACTCTGAGATCAGACTGAAAGTCAATAAGTTTGTGACGAATCTATACAGCACCTTATTACTAATACTCTTAGGGGATTGTAAATTCGCGTATATTTCCAACCAGCTCTGAAAGGAGAAAACGGGATATGCAAATGAATTAAGGTATTTAAGGAGAACATTGTAAGTTAGCAGATAGAAAGCTATTGAGCTAAGAGAAGTAGTGACGAAGTTAGGAAGGTTCAAGTGGATTGCGTGATTAGAGTCTTACTGTTATTAGTCAGCAAAATACCATTGGAAGGATTGGTCTACCTGGAGAGAACGACATTATATTCAGCTGATATTTATAACTTAGTTTATCTGACCACAAGAGTTAATATATAATAAAGTTAATGAATGATAGTAATTCAAGTTGCATATATTTCTCGGTCCTCTTATTCCGGTAAATTCGTTCGATATTGAGCTTAGTAGTTGATTAATATCATATTTTGTGATTTAAAGTAATATCAAAGGTAAATCCCTTTGACGTAGACGTATTGTTTAATATTTGTATTTAGAAGGTTGTTAATTGAATCAATTGAATAAATATAACTTGTTATTCTAAAAATGGCGTCTGGTAATTATTTGCCTCAATTCAATCTTGGTGTTCAGGGTGGAACCCGGGGTTTGTGTAATGGGATGTATGAGTATATAACAGGGGTACTCAACCTTTTTTCTACTGGGCTGCATACATATGTTAGTTATTTCACGCGGTCCACAACATGAGGTTAATTGGGAAAGGGAAAATGCTTTAAGACCAAGATAACATTGGAAATTTTAAAAGTGGAAAATTGATCAAAATATTATAACCCCTGTTTTGCTTTTTTTTAATTAATATTTTTTACTTTTGTCATTATTACTGAATTAGAAGCATTTGAGAAACACTCCTTTACAATTTCTGCATCAATAAACAGTTTCATATAATTTCCAATAATATAACAAACTTCATAGAATGTCTTTGTTACCGCGGTGATATGACTACTGAGAAAACACTTAGTTGCTGTTGCAAAGATTATTAAAGAAAGACTATTTATCGCCTCTTGAAAGACATCTTCGAGGAAAAGTGTCGTTGAAATATATTCCTGTTTATTGGTATTTTTTAAATACGGCACTTTTGTGACAAATCAAACAATTACAGATCCATGTTTGTTTTTCACTACAGAATAGTCAACCTCCCAATCGTCTTGAAACGATATATTTTCTACGAATGTTTTTCGCTTGCAAGATATGAAATATAGTTAAAAATTAGTTCCACGCATAAAATGGTCGCTACTCCACTGTTGTCTGTTATCACTAACCGTAACCGTTACAAATATTAAAAAACATATCGATTCGTACCCGTATGACACCGACAGCAAGGGGAGCAAAATTGATATACTTGATTTCTTGACAAAGAATTTCCCACCAAATATTTAATACAATGTTCTTAAATAAGTGAATTTATCAGAGAAATGGGCCATGACCGGGCCACTCAAAGACTCTGTGGGCCACAAGTTGAGTATCGGCGGTATATACTATCAATATCAGTAGTAATGGAATAACAGAGAGCAAATTGATTTTAGGCTGATTTTTTTTAAATCTCGAGATCTTATAATCTTGTCATTCCAAACTTGCAGATGATCTATCTCAGAGGTTCCGAAACATTTGTCTCATAGACCCTTTTTCGGTTTCAGGTGGACCCCTACTTACCCAATATTGTATTTTTGCAAATTTATCAACTTAAATGTCTTTCTGACAGCTCTGGTGGTACTACTACTAACTTTAAAATAATTAAATTTCTAGCTGTACTGTATAGCGTTTAAAACTTAACAAACACATGTTAATGAATTAAATTAAAACATAAAACTGTTACATAAAATAACTGAACAAAAACAAATGCCTTTAATGAGAGGGATGAATTCGGTGCTTCAATATCAAATTTTCAAAATTTAATATCAATCTAGTCAGGTTAAACTCTAAATCTCCTTTGTTAGTATAAGTGTCCAGTTTTTTCCCATCATTCTTTTTTTTTGAAATTGGCAAACATACCGAAGCTCCCTCTCACTAGGATAAACAACTAAAAACTTTCTCACGATATTTCATAATTCGTAACAAATAACAGGTATATATTTGTAAAGCCAAAATTGCTGACATACATTTCTAAATTTTATTTTAAGATCATCGTAAGAGCTTATGCTGATTACTTCCTATTGTAATAGGACATTTTTTTTCAATGTGATTATAGGAATTCATTGCCTTGTGTGGTATTACTAAAAAAAGGACTCTCAAACCTTGCTTCAAAATTTGAGTAAAGAGCATTTAAATGTTGAACTAAGGTTAAAATGTCTTACAGATTGTGTGTGACAAATTCAGGAAATTCACGACGTCCATTATTATATTTTTTTAGCTTAATTCTGAAAAGAAATGCTGAAATGGTCCTTGCCTTAGTAAAATTTATGCTGTCTCCTACTAACCACAAACTAACCTCACTAAATTTAATAAATAAATTAGTTAAATTGGTTAAATTTGGTTTTCACTAGATCAAATTTTTTTTAAAGATTAAAGTCACAATCTGGTTTAATGAAAGCCACTGTCATAGACACCTATTTACTCCTCATAGACCCCCAAATTATATTTTCGCCTGAGTGGACCCATTGCAAGTCATCATAGACCCCTCCCCCTGGAGAGAGAGAGAAATCACTGACCTTTCTCTTCGTAGAAACACTTTCAGATATTATGCTTTCCTAATACCGAAAAATACAAGGCGAATCTTTTATCACGCACAGTAAAGAAATCTCGATTCAAAGTGTATTTTCGTACTCTCTAGCAAGTCACTGGGGTTGCCCATCACTGGTCTAAGAAATATCGCTAAAATATATATTTTAATCCTCTGATAATATATATATATATATATACAGAGGGCCACAAAAGTGTTCGAACACTTGCAATTTCTTATAAAATTTAATGTTTGAGTAATAAAAATTAATGTATTGGAATTGGAATTTTTTTATGATATCTGCAACTTGCTTTTAATGGAATGATATAATTAATTTTTTAAAAATAGTATAACTATTTTTAAAAAAATTGATAATCAAAAAGCTACTGAAACATTACGCCACAAAAGTCTTCGTACACTTAACAAAAATTTCAACTTAGCTTTAAATATTGTATTTCTTTCTTAATTTAGTACTTAGTAGGATATCTTTTAGTGTCCACAACAACTTTTGAGCGTCTTGGTATAGATTTAATTAGTTTTTTGTATTTCTGCTTTGATTTTCATTCATTCTTCTTTGATTATTGTTTTTACTCCACATTCTGTGTTTACATGTCATGTTTTCTTTTTTTACATCAAAATCTCATCAAATATGTTCTACTGGGCTAAATAAAGTGATTGAGGAGGTGTTTTCACAATTTGGGGACAGTTATAGAGACACCAGTGGCATACATTGAGAGCGGTGTGCTTGGCGTCATTATCCTGTTAAAAAATCAAGTCGTCTATAATATCCAAATTTTGGGTGGATAATTTAAAATTTCTCTTTAAAATATTTAAATAGAGCTCATGATTCACAATACCATCAAACAATACCAAATTACCTAAGTCTGAGGCCAATTTACATCCCCACGCAAGAATATCTTGGAGCTTAGAGGTGGAGCAGTTCTTGCTCAACATAAATTCATGGGATTAAAATTCTTCTTTTTTCTTTTACAAGCTATTATATGCCCATCTAAACCAAAAATGTTGAATTCTGTGTCCTCCCAATCAATTTGCTGTCAATTTTGAATTGTCTGAAACTTAATCCCAAGAATCTAGTTGGATTAATAAACCATGGAAGTTGAAGTTTGTAAATCGGCCTTAGAATTAGGTAATTTGGTATTTTTTGAACATATTGGGGATCATAAGCTCTATTTAAATATTTTAAAGAGAAATTTTAAATTATCCCCCAAAAATTTGTATACTGGAGACGACTTCATTTTTTAACAGGATAATGACGCCCAGAGCACTGTTCTCAATGTACGTCCCTGGAGTCCCTATAACTGTCCTCAAATTATGAAAATACCTCCTCAATCCCTATATTTAGCCCAGTAGAATATATTTGGTGAGATTTTGATGTAAAAAAAGAAAACGTGACAAATAAAATTTAATGGGAAATAAAAACAACAATCAGAGAAGAATGGAAGAAAATCGATGCAGAAATTACAAAAAAAAACTGATTAAATCTATAGCAAGCCGTTTAAAAGTTGTTGTGGACATTAAAAGATATCCTTTTTACTAAATTAAGAAAAAAAATACAATATTTAAAGCTAGATTGGGATTTTTGTTAAGTGTACGAAGACTTTTGTGGCGTAATATTTTAATAACTTTTTGATTATTAATTTTTTTTAAGAAATAGTTATACTATTTTAAAAAAATTAATTTTGTAATTCCATTAAGAATAAGTTGCAGATATCATAAAAAATTACAGTTTCCAATATGTTAATTCTTTTTGTTGAAAACATTAAATTTTATAAGAAATTGCAAGTTTACGAACACTTTTGTGGCTCACTCTATCTATAAATATTTAATACTTATGTAACACTATTGTCTGTGAAAAAATAATTTTAAAGTCATTTTAATAAAAATGTTTTGAGATGAAGATGTTACAATTAAATTTTTTAAAAAAATTCTTCAATTTAGTAAATGGTTTCTAATTCAGTTAATTGTAAGAGAGGATGCTACTGTGTTAATGAATGTACCTCTAATAAAACTTAAAACTCGTCATTTTCCCCTCAAAGATGTAAAAATTGTGCTGCCATCTAGCGATCACAATACGATTCAATTTTGTATGATTTGGGATAAAAAATTTCCTAATATTTTTTTGTAAGAGTAATAGAGAATTTGTTTTAAGTAATTTGGGTTCATATTTTAAAAAATTATTTTTCGGACGCATAATCAGAAGTAATAAAGTATTTTTGAACTCAACGTAGTTTCCTTTTTTAGATGCAAAAATATCATTTTTAAAATCAATTCATACGGAAATTTTACTTTTGTTAATAGCAAACAATGGTAATAATTTTCAATATTTTCCCAGACGCCAGAATTTTTTTAATGAAGTCAGTCAGAGCATTTACTGTATTAAAAACTGTAAATAAATATGACTTACCAACAGAGCCGACCTTCTCTAGACAGGGGCCTAAATCAGCGTTTCTGAAACTGTGGGGCGCGATAACCCTACGAGGAGGGCGCGAGCATATCGAAAATAAAAGATTTAAAAAATAATTAATTTACTAGAATGAATTAAAACAAAATACTTTCAGACATAATAAAAAATGCACTCTGATATAATTTATATATAATATCTACTTTTATTTGATTTGCTGTAATCCCATGATGAGAGATTTTTAAAAACGTATTCTTTTTCAACGTAAACTACTACTCTTTCAGAGAAAAAACAAACCCCTGACCCAGAATCGAAAACATTTAGGAAGATAAAAAATTCATCACTTTTATTATATTTGAAATACTGTACATTATAACTGTACGCAGCAGAATAATTTGCTGATCATCTGTTTGACCTTCTAAGTTATTGGTACAGTTAGTTATGACCCCTCTCTTATGTGTTTGTTTCTCATTTAGGGAAGTTGTAAATAATGTATTTCTCTTTTGCGTTTTTTCCATGTGAAAGAGTTTTTATGATATTTGGAAAACCACAGAGAGAGATAGAGAGAGAGAGAGAGAGAGAGCACTTTGAAGGATTACTTGGCCAAGATTTATTCTTATGAGTATTCTTAAACATATAAAGCATAATGAAAAACGTTTTATACAATTTTTTAGCAGTAACATCCATATTATATTGAATACACTTTTAACCAGGAAGTGGTCGCGTGGGTCACACAGATCACGAAATCGTTAATTCTGGCAAAACTGTTTATTCGTTACAAAAGAAAAATTGAAAAGTCCTTGAAAGTAGGGGTAAGTATACTTCTTAATTAAATTATTCACTAGAATCACGATTTGTGTTGTGTACAATAAAAATTATGTAAAAAGGATTGGGGTCACTCAATTATCCCGCGTGACCATTAACATTATTTCTAAATGCTAATTCTGCGAGACTTAAAATTACAGTTCGCTTAAAACTAATTATAATATGAGCATTCATTTTAAAATATCACTTTACATTTTCGTAAACATTGTAGAGCATTTGGGTTTACTCTCCTGACAATTCACCTATTATATCAAGAATGCTTTAGTTTTTTTAAAAAAGTGAGATCGGGCGAAGAACGGGTACTTCAGACAGTGTACTTTTAATGTTTCAGTGCTGCACAAGGTATTTTATAACTAATTTATTAATGTTAAATTAAGAGCATGTTTAATTGGATGTTTAATTAACGACTTCCATGGGCTTGTCTTGCAGAGGAAAGTTTTTTAAAGGAAGGTTTACGATTAGAAATTGACACACTGAGTACTTTTTCTATATTTGGCTGAGATCTATATTTTGTCTTCAAAGTAGCCGCCACATTTTGCTATCTGTTCCAATTTAAAATTCGAGAAAGAAAAATAAAATACATATTACGTAAAAGTAACATATATAAAATGTAATACACTTATCAAGTCCACTTTAGCTGCATCACACCTATTGATTCTTTTAATCATGTTGAATTCCGGGAGGAATTATTGACCAGTACTCCCAAGCATAGCAGCCATCCGGAATTACTCAGACAACTGGCACTTGAAGTAAATAATGACATACCCGATCAAGCCTTGATTATTTACACGCAGATGGTAGTCGTTCGGATACGGGTAGAGCAGGGAGTGGTATTTTTAGTAACACTCCTGGGAACGATGTTAAAATCAGCATCAAGAATCCTGACCACAGTTCCGTTTTTAGATCGGAACTCATTGGTATTAGTGATGCTCTCGATCATGCTCTCAACTTTTATAAGGACAGTATCTGGATGCTGAAGACAGCAGAAGCTCCGTCCAATATTTGAAGAATTGGCCAAAAACTTATGGGCAGTACTGGTCTAGATATTTTTTTTCCAAATTCGTTAGGCTTGGTCAGAGGAAACAAGTATGTCTCCATTGGATTCCATCACATGTGGGTGTGTCTGGGAACGAAGCTGCTGATGAGCTGACTGGTAGGGGATGTGATGTCCTAACCCCAGTTCCACTGTCTTAAGCCATTCAGAATTTCATTCCTTCCAAAAAAACAAAATGAATTTGACTTGGCGAAACCCTCCTGCTCACCACTGGTAAGCTGCTAAGAGTCCTGGCCTATCTATACAGTGCAGGAGTTCCAGGGCTCATCAGATGGCCTTGGCGAACTTTAGAAGTGGTCACCTGCGTAGTATGACTTTTGTGCAGGGGGTAAAGTCTTTCTTTACCTGTCCCTGCTCTCTCCTTGCTTCTCCTGCTCATCTTCTGGACTACTGGGGCATTTCCCTGCGACAGTTGTATGAAGAGCAAGACCTGGTGTGTGACACTATTACGCGGAAAGGTCAAATGGACTTGGTGTAGGCTTTTCTGTTCCAAGGGGATTAGAAACAACAACCATACACTTATCTTATTAATTTGTACTGTTTATAATTAGGATCATATTGTAACTTAAGCGTCAAAGGGCATTATTACTGCATTCAATGCATTATTATTGTATAAGGGGAAAGCGATAAAAATTATGATTGAAAAGTGTGTGAGAACCCTCTGGATTCCACCCTGGACACCGAGATTGAATTGATGCAAAGATTTACCAGACGACATTTTTTCCAATAATAAATTATATTTACTTACTTGAATCAATTATCAACCATTTAATTACAAATATTACTCAATGTATACGTCAATGGGATTGACTTTTATTAGTAAATTAAATCACGAAATACGATACTAATCAACTTTTAAACTCAATATCGAACGGGTTTATCGGAATAAGAGGATCGAGAGAGATTCGCAATTTGAATTACTAGCATTCATTAACTTTACACTAACTTTATTATATATTTACCTTTATGATCCGATAATCTAAATTTAACTATCACCTGACTTTTAATTCGTTACTCTCCAGTTGGATCAATCCTTCAAATTGTAGATCGCTGCCTAATAATCAGCAAGACGCTAATCACACAATCAACTTGAATCTTCTTAAAACTCCATCAACCTATCTCTTGGTTCAATAGCCTATCCTCTCTGCTAACTTGAAACACTCTCCTTAAATACTTTACCTAATTTGCATATCCCGGTTTCTTTTTTAGAGCTGGTTGGAAATATACGCGAATTTATAATCCCCAAAGACGCCTAAGAGTATTGGTGATAAAAGTGCCAAACACATTCGTCACATCACTCCAAGAAGAAAACGGGATTTATTCGAAGGTCTAAAATGGCTTGAAATAAATTACGTAGAGATATTCTAAATAATTTAATTTTTAGTCTTTAAGAATTTAATATACCTAACTTTCTGACACTTTAAGATGTTTCCTACTTTAAGGGAAAGAAAAGAATGAAGACTATAAGCTCCGCTTTAAATTGCTTATTATTAAAGTTTGACGTAGATATTTACATACTTAAAATTCCCTACAGTACACCCAATTCCAGCTACGGACCGAGGAAAAAACTACAGGGGGGAACCTGGCCGTGTGCTTTACTTAAACTACTAAGACTTTTTAACATACTTTCTTGTTTTAAAGAAGTCTCACTGCCGTCTATACAATGATCAGGGTCAGCTACCCTGAAATGAGAACTCTTTTAATATATTTTCGAAGAAAAAAACATTAACATTATGCACAAATACATTTTCACATTCCCCACTTCATTTTATAATACATCAATTAATACATCTGGCTCTTTAAAAAAACTCCCATTCCATGCGTGCTGCGCTTGTTAATGTTATTGTTAGCATTGCCTAACTACACCGCGTCCAAAGCCACCAGATGTGAATTAAAAATATACAATACTAGATATTCCCGCAGAACCTTCAAGTCAGAAATTGCAAACAAATGTCCACAAACAATTGTTTCCATATTTTGGAAAAAAAATTAATGTACAAAAGTTTCATTTTTCTATATATAACTCGAAAATACACACATCTTAGTATCAACTCTTGTACAGATAAAATATTTTTTAAAAATTTGACTTGGTAATGCAAAAACCCTGACTGCTTGTCAGCAAGAAAACGAAAAAAAAACAATACAACCTGATTTTTTTATGTGCTCCTATCTGTCGGATCTCCATCCAGTGTTTCCACACTGAGGCTCCTTCTCCTGAGGTTATTCTGTGGTAGGCTGTCGATCCTCGTACTACTCTGCTCCTCCGGTAGTCCTTCTGGTTCTTTGAAGCTGCTCCTTAGATAATATGGGCAAAGTGTGTGTGTTTCACTGTTGGCTTCCTTCTAGACCGGACCGGTCTCCCTTCAGCTGCACTGTGTACTCCGATATCTTTTGTCCTGGTCTCTCGGGCCCTGTAAGACTGCACTCTTGCTCCTCGACTGCTCTCCTCATTAGGTGGACTGAACCTCCTCATCTGTCCTTGATTTGATGTTCCTGGAAAAGTATCTCAGGCATCTGCTAAAGGTGTTTATTAGTGTCCTTCCTCATATGTTTTCGTGATCTAGAAGGTATTGACGATGAAACCCCTCTTTTCAGCCTCTGTGGCAGTACAGGCGCTTTCCTTTTATTATGTTCTTAGTCAGACCCTTTAAAAGATCTAAAAGATCTTTTCTTTTGCATATTTTTGGCCTTTTTCCATCATACCTCTATGATGTACCCTTTAACTTTACTGCTCTATTACGCTTAAATCTCAGATCCTCCAATCCGGCATTTCCCTTATCCGATTTACAACTCTTATTCTCATTACCCGAGGGTTTTCTCGAACGTCTGGATTTTTCCGAGTTCGACCTATTAGACCAGTGCTTCTCAAACTTTCAATAATGGCGCCCCCTTTTCAATCACAATTTTTATCGCGCCCCCCCTTATACATTAATAATGCCCTAAATGCAATAATAATGCACTTTGACGCTAAAGCTACAATACGAGATCTTAATTATAAACCATACAAATTAATAACACAAGTATTAAGCTTTGAATACTACTTTTAAGCAAAAAAATAAATTAAGTAATAGGATAATAATTATGTTATTTTTCTTTTCTCTAATTTTTAAATTGAACATATTGCAAAATGCGGTGACTGCTTAGAACAGTGCTTCTCAAACTTTCAATAATGGCGCCCCCCTTTTCAATCACAATTTTTATCACCCCCCTTATACATAATAACTTACTGAATGCAATAATAATGCACTTTTACGATAAAGCAACAATATTTATTATAAACCGTACAAATTCATGACATAAGTATTAAATTTTGTATATGTTACTTTTAAGCAAAAAAAAAAGTTAAGTAATAGGATAATTACTAAGTTATTTTTCCTTTCTCTGATTTCTAAATTAGAACATATTACAAAATGCGGTGGTTGCTTAGAAGACAAAATATAGATATCAGCTAAATATAGAAAATGAACTCAGAGGGTCAATTTCTTATCTTAAAACTCCTTTCAAAAACTTTGCTCTGTAAGACAAGCCCATGGAAGTAGCTAATAATTATTAAACTTGTTCTTAATTTAGTATTAATTAATTAGTCATAAAATACTCTGTGCACCACTCATACATTAAAAGCAGTGTTTCTCAAACTTTCAATACTAGCGACCCAATTTTCAATCATAATTTTTGTCTCGCCCCCCTGTACAACAATAATGTATTTACTGCAATAAAAATGCACTTTGAGAGAGAGACGCTAAAGTTACAATACGATCTTAATTATAAACCGTACAAATTAATACGATAAGTATATTAGATTTTGTGTATATTTTAAGTAATATATATTTTAAGAAAATTGCTTAAAATATATATTACTTAGAATTATGTTATTTTTCTTTCTCTAATTTTTAAATTGGAACAGATCGCAAAATGATGTATTTAATTAAAAATTTATTTCCTTCAGCATTCATTTCTCAAAGTACAAATGTCATTAGAAAAATAGTCTAGTCAATGTCGCTCTCTATCATATCCATCACATCTGGCATTATAGGGTACGTTTGCGTGAGTCTGGGCAACCTATCGGACGTCTGCGCAAAGCATGTAAAAATGATTTTCCTCGTACAATTCCAGTCAGTTTTGGTCGACTCGATACTCCTATAGCTACCGAATCTAGCTTGTGTGTGTGTGAATGTACATTTTTTTTAAATTTCCACGTTAATTGTAATTCACGGTAATTAAGTATTTACGGCAGTAGATTAAAACAATATCATACATACATTTTTAAGTCGTAAGCAAACATTCGACCATAATAAAGAATCAACAAGTACACAGACGAACGAGCATGGTTCCGAAAATTAAATCAAGGCGATCTTCTCAAAAATACTTAAATTTTGGATTTACCACTACTGAAGTAAATGATGGAAAAAAGCCCCAGCTCGATATGTGTTAAAACTTACAAATCTGTAGAACAACATGTGAAAGTTGTTTTTAAAACATGTAAAATCATTTAGCTATGTTGGTAAAGAATTTTAAAAAGGATTTTCTGGATGAGGACAGCTTGGTAGCAAGTTACGAGTGGATTAGGGATCTATTTCAAGATACTCCAGAAGGGCTCTCAACTTCCGAAGAAGAAATCTTCATAGATTTCACATCCAGTGAAAAATTAAAAGGCAATTTTGTAATAAATCGCTCTTTGAATTTGGGGTAGAGGTGGATGAGGAATTATCTGTACTGAAAACAAAAGCACTTCGTATACTATTACCATTTTCAACATCCTACCTTTTTCAAACTGGATTTTCTGCAGTGGATGCCTTGAAGACAAAAATATAGATCTCAGCTAAATATAGAAAAATAACTCTTTAAGTGTCAATTTCTGATATTAAAACCTTCCCTTGAAAAACTTTCCTCTACAAGAAAAGCCCGTGGAAGTCCCTAATAATTATTAAACTTGTTCTTAATTTAGTAATAAGATTGATTGATTGAATATTAACGTCGCACTGTTCAGCTGCACGAGGGCTTTTGACGACGGAGCACGTAATTTTGAACCATGGTCAAGTGACGTGGATGACACCTGAGCTGGCACCCTTCTCTCCTTACTACCACACCACACCAACGGGAAAACGTTTCAACTCTCAACAGATTTAACATGCATCGCTGCCCTACACGGCGGGTCTTTAGTGGTACTGGGCTCGAACTCGTGACAAGGCAAGCCACGATCCGATACCTATACCACTCGGCTACCGCGGCCAAATTCAGTAATAAGAAATTATTTCTAAAATACCTTCTTCAGTACTGATACATCAAACGTATACTGGCTGAAAAACACCGACTCTTCGCACGAGTTCATATTTTAAAAAAATAAAACATTATTCTTGATATAATAGCTGAACTGTAAGGAGAGTAAAACTGTGTGCACGACATTGTATACAAAAATGTAAAATGATTTTTTTTAGATAAATGCTATAATTGTAAATAACTGTTTAAAAGAACTGTAATTTTAAACCTCACACAATTAGCATTTAGAATTAATGTTAAATTATGAAAAAGAATATAAAATTCCAATGAAGAATAATTGTGTTACTTTTTAACATTTAAAGCGAGAAGACTTCAAAATGTTTTAACCCGGGAGCACAGGCGCGTACTCGATACTAACATTAATGGTAGTGCGGGGGGACTCAGTCACCCCAATCATTTGTTTAGAATTATTTTTACTGTACACGATACAAATCGGAATTCTAGTGAATATTTTAATTTATAGAAAGTATACTTACCTCCTTTCAAGGACTATTCAATTCTTTGATGATTTGAGAAAAAATCCAATAAAACTGAACTAAAATGATTAAAAAGTACAAGACCATAATAAAGGACGCAAATCAGACACTTTTCAATTATCCTACAGAAATGTTAAACCAATCAATTCTTTTCCAAATATCGCAAAACTCAATTATTTACAATTTCCCTAAGCGAAAAGCAAACGCATAAAAGAGATGGGAGGGAACTAATATTGATTATAACCATACCATAAGATTGAAAGTCAATCAAATGATTAGCAAACGTACTATGCAGCCTGGCTGAAAAGTGAATCATGACTTCCTCTTTTCTTTTTCTACAACTAATGTACAGTATTTCAATAATAATTACAGTGGTGAATTGTTTATCTTCTTAGAATTTTTCTCAGGGTCTGTGGGTTTCGTTTTTTCTTTAACGAGTAATATTTTATGTTAAAACGTAATAAAAAATCTCTCATTGAGGAAATACAGCAAATAAAACAAAATGTTTTTTTTCTTTAATTTGGTTTTGGGATCAAAGATAGCTATTTGATGACGGAAAAAAGCCAGATAATAAATATAAATTATGTCAGTGTTGTGTGAATTTTTTTTTTATTATGGAAGAAAGCATTTTGTTTTACTTCTCTTTCCGGTTATTTTTTTTAAAAAAATCTTTAAATTTTCGATACGCTCGCGCCCCCTTGTAGGGTCATCGCGCCCCCAAGGGGGGCGCGCCCCACACTTTGAGAAACACTGTATTAGACCAATTACTCTTCCTTTTCCTCATATGTTGTCTCGTTAATGCTATCATAACTACTTGAGTTCGAATTTCTCGGATGATAAATCCGCACTTGGTCAATATTTACCGTGACCCTTCTTCCCCTTTTCCAAATGGTCAAATTGTTGTTTTGAACTTCCAACACTCTGTAGGGCCCCTTCAAATTTGGACATAAATTTTTCTACAACTCTCCTGCCCGCTGCACTAATAAAATGAGTTTGTACTAAGACTAAATCATTGAATTTGATGTTGACTGTTCTCCTTTTTCGATCATAATATTTCTCCCACGTCTTATGTTGTCTCTGCATATTCTGCCTCACCTTGTCAAACACTTTTTCAATATTGCCTCCTACATATTCTGCACCATCCGTTACCCACCGGAGTTTTACCAGTAGTTTCATTAACTGCTGTGCGTAACGCGAAAGAAAACTCGTGGAGGAATCTCAGTCCCAGTTATCGTGATTTTCTTCTACAAAACAAGCTATCATCTGCACTATAAAGTGCGGTTTACTCTTTCCGTTAGATTCGCTTGCGGCCTATATGTTACAGTTTTAATATGTTTTATGTCCAACCTGTGACTTAAGTGTTCGAATACATCGGATATAAATTGGGGATCATTTTTACTAATCAAGGAAATAGGAGCTCCATATCGTGAAATATAATTTTCAAAAAGGGCCTTACCTATGGCCTGGACCGAAGCTTTTCTTAAAGGTATAAGCTCACTCCACTTAGTGAAGTGGTCAGTTATTACTAAGATAAATCTATATCTTTCGAGTCGGGATGATGGGTAGGGGCCTAGTAAGTCTAATGTCACTATTTCATTGGGTTAATTAGATACAATCGGAATTAATCAACCAGCTGGTAGTGCGTTTTTATAATTAAATTTTTGACACCGGTCAAAGGTTGATACATATTTAAAAATGTATTCCCTCATATACGGAAAATAACACGTATCACGTAATTTTAAATATGTCTTTTTCTTTCCTGAATGGCCGGCTAATGGTTGATCGTAAAATTCGTTCATTATTCCTTCGCGAAGAGATTGAGGAATGTATACTCTGACTTCCCCAAGAGTTGTACAATACTTCTCTCTCTCTCTAGAGTAAAAGAGTAAACCATCAATTAACTTAAAATCCTGGG
Source organism: Trichonephila clavipes (assembly GCA_019973935.1). Classification (NCBI taxonomy): domain Eukaryota; kingdom Metazoa; phylum Arthropoda; class Arachnida; order Araneae; family Nephilidae; genus Trichonephila; species Trichonephila clavipes. The sequence continues at coordinate 764,286 of BMAU01021426.1, forward strand.
ACCAACCCTCGCATACAGTTGCATTAACTGAACCATCTTCCGGATTTTCCAAATAGCGATATATATATCCTAACTCAGGATTTTCCCGTTGTTCTTGAATTAATTGTTCCCTGGAGTTCAAAGCTAAGGCTCTAAGAGCCACGCACGAAATTTGTGATCCGTCAACATTGTCCACCGTATTCCTAGATAGTACGTCCGCGACAACGTTCTGGGTACCATAGCGATGTTCCCATTCAATGTTAAGCTCCGATAGCTTAAACGCCCTTCTAATCATTCTACTAGATAAATTATTCCCATTCGTGAATTTTGTTAACGCCGCATAATGCATTATGACCTTCACCGGCATTACCCCAAAATAAGTCCGAAACTTATTCAACGCCCATATCACCGCCAGAAACTCAAGTTCCGTAACTGTGTAATTTCTTTCGGCCTTGTTCAGGGTTCGAGACGCGAATGAAATAGGTCTTTGATTTTGATTCAACACAGTGCCAATTCCGACCCCACTAGCATCCGTAAATAAGTTAAATTGCTCCAGAAAATTCGGCAATTGTAAAACTGGCGCCTCTGTTAATGCTCGCTTAACTTTATTAAAGGAATCCTGTGCCTCCGTCGACCAATTAAATTTTGTCTCCTTTTTCTTTAATCTATATAATGGTTCACGGATATCTGCATAATTTTGAATAAACTTTTGGTACCAACCAGCCATCCCTAAAAATTTCGACCCTTCCTTATTATTTTAGGTCGTTTCATTTCCGTGATTGCCTTGACCTTTTATCATTGGCTTTAATTCCGTCCTTACTAATTTTTAGTCCTAAATATTTCAATTTGTCACGTGCAAAGTGACACTTATCTTTATTTGATGTTAGACCTGCGTCTCGCAACAATGTAAAGACCTAATTTAAATGATGTACGAGTTCAGTAAATGATGGAGACGTAAAAAATGACGCCATCCATATAACAACTAACAAAACGCCCTAGAACAGGTTTAAGTATCATATCTATTGGTATTTGAAAATTTGGCACCACCCCTGAAAGGCCAAATGGCCTGCGATTAAACGCAAAAGTGACATTTCGCGTTATAAACGCGGTTTTCTTGATATCTCTAGGATTTATAGCCAATTAAAACTAACCCGATTTTAAATCGAGAGTTGACATAATAGTCGTAAACGGGATGTTTGTGATCAGGTTATATTGTGTGTTAGCAATAGCGACGAATTTAGCGGACTGTAATAAATTGTAATCCAAGACTAAAAGGTTTCGGTTTCGAATTGCTGTCTGTTGAAAGACAATTGATTCAATGAAAAGTCCAAGTTCAATTTGATATTGGATATATTTCAATGCTGAAGAACATTTCAATATGAATAGAATAGTTCACATGTAATAACGTAGTTCACAAGTTAGAATTTCGACACAAGAATATTTCACAAGAGAATGTTTCACTGTATCGTGTGTTTACATCTTACGAAAGATACATGCACTGACTGTTGCCACAAGACTACTTCTAAATAGAAGTCTCACTGCAACAGCGCTACTTAACGGCTTTTACTATTCAACATACCGCACCCCCTTGAAACCTCAGAAGGGTTTCAAAAAAGGAGAGGATATGAAATATACAACAATGAAATACAGATAATAATATGATAAAATAAGAATAAAGAATTAAATTAAAGTTCACATTCTTCAGAGTTAGGTAAAAGATAAATATTGTTCTCATTTCTAGTTAATTGTCCATATTTGGTATTTACACTCACAGCACGTACCTTTTGGTCAGGTCCGAAAAATAGTTTATTAATTTGGCCAAGAGTCCAGTTTAATGGAGCAGTTTGTTCTTTCTCGACAATAACCATATCTCCTAATTGAAGATTTGGCTTAGTTCTCCACCACTTGGACCTAGGTTGAAGTCTATGTAAATACTCCGTGGGCCAGCGATCCCAAAAGTACTAACGTAATCTTTGAATCAGGTTCCGTCTTTCAGAAAGACATACAGACCTTGAGGGCTGAGATGATTCTGGAAACTGATGAATAGGACCTCCAACTAAGAAGTGGGCTGGAGTCAATGCGTTGAAGTCGGATGGAGAGATCTGGAGAGAGCTCTGTGAAAGGTCTTGAGTTAAGACAAGCCTCCATCTATATCAATAGGGTAGAACACTCTTCAAAATTAAGAAGTACAGAGTTGGTAGCTTTTATGAATAATTGTTTGGCACTTTTGATGGCTAACTCTCACAAACCTCCAAAGTGTGGGGTATATGGAGGAATGAAATACCACTCAATTTCTTTGAGAGAAAGAAAGTTTTGTACTTCTTGCAGACACAACTCCACGAGCTTTCTCAGATGACTCGAAGCGCCTTTAAAATTGGATCCATTATCCGAGATGAGTTTGCTCGGACAAGACCTTCTAGCAATGAAACGGCGTAAAGCAGCTAGAAATGCAGCAGTCGATAAATCCGAAACAAGTTCAAGATGTACAGTTTTAGTGGCAGTACAAATGAAAAAATAAATGTAGGATTTAAATTTTGTGTCACACTTCGTTTATGAGCACATTTAGTGGTAGATGGACCAGCAAATTCCAAGCCAGTACTCTCGAATGGACGAATTCGCTGAAATCGGATAGGTGGTAAAAATCCCCCATCAATTGAGATGATATCAGATTCATCTTGAAGCAAATTAGATACCTTTTGAGTGTATGACGAACTACTGATCTACCATCCACAAACCAAAATTTTTGTCTTATCAAAGACAATGTCAGTTGTGGACCTGCATGAAGATAAGTAATGTGGTAAAAATTTATTACCTTTCTTGTGAACTCATGACTTTTGGGCAAAAGCAAAGGATGTTTTTGGTCATATGATAGACGCGTATTCCTCGAAAGTCTACCTCCTACCCTAAGAACTCCCTCAGAATCACAAAAGAGGTTCAATGGAAGTAATTTATTATCCTTTGGTAAAGGGTTTCCTTGAACAAGACCATTTAAATTCATTCGGAAATTCTACTTGTTGAATCAAATGTACAATAGTAACAACTGCAGTGTGAAGTTCCGATGATTTTAAGTAACCAAAAGTTCTTGAGACTGGTGAACGGCTATTTTTTATGAATCTCAAAATCCAGGCACAGACACGAACTAACTTTGTAAAAGATGATATTCTGTCAATAAATTCTGGTAAAGGCACAATTTTAGCAACACATGTAACAACGCTCCTCTTCTCTTTCAAGGCATTACCCGGAAAGGAGTACGTCTCTGGGATTTTATAAGATGAAGTTTCATTCATGGGTTGATTTAACCAGAGAGGTCCCTGAATCCGCTGATCATGAGCTACAAACTGAGAAGGTAAGAGTCCTCTCGTGCCTAGATCGGCTGGATTCTCAATTCCAGAAACATGACACCATTCAACTGATGGAATTGTTGTTTGAATTTTGGAAACTCTTGGCGACAAATGGTTGCCAGCGATATGGTTCTGTTTTTAGTCAAGCTAAAGTAATTGTCGAATCCGTCCAGGCAATCGTTCTGTGACTAGATAGAAAAAACTCCCTTAACACTACTTGTAATACATTAGACAGCAACAATGCTGCACATAGCTCAAATCGAGGTAAAGATTGAATTTTAAGCGGGGCAACTCTTGTTTTAGAAGTGAGAAGCGAGACACTTATAAACTCGGATGCAATACATTTGAGGTAAATTTCTGTACAGTATGCCCTTACGGAGGAATCGCAAAAGGCATGGATATTAAGTTGAATGTATGAAGGTAGCAAGACACACCTCGATATTTTCATTTTCTCGATAAGATGAAGTTCCTTTCGGAAGGTTGTCTACTGTTTATTTAAATCTTCTGGGATTGGTTCGTCCCATTCTAGATTTAATTTCCATAGCTCTTGTAAAAGTATTTTCATAAAAACAATGCATGGCGATAAAAGTTCTAGAGGATCAAACACACGAGTAATTTCAGAAAGAACATCTCTTTTGGAATAAATGCACCTCTCATCTTGTGATGAAACACTGAAACTGAAAAAATCAGATTTGGGATTCCATTGTATCCCAAGGATTTTTATTTCTTCATCATTTTGCACCTCTTTAAGATCTTTATTTTCGGGAACCTCCTTGATCACTGTTTCACTGTTAGACTGCCACTTCCGAAAGTGGAACCCTCCTTTTCTCATCATCTCCTTTAGTTGCCAGACGAGTTCAACTGCTTATTTTCAATCGCGGCACCACTTAGTAAATCATCGACGTAAAAATGATGAAGTATAGCGAATGAAGCAAAAGGTACCTTTACCTTTCATCAAGAGCAAGTTGAGTCAAGGTTCGAGTGGAAAGATGTGGTGCACATGAGGTTCCATACGTGACAGGGGTTAACCTATATTCCTTCACTGGCTCCTTTGGATTATCTCTCCATAGAATTCGTTGCCAATTGGTATCTTCCGAAGAGATCCTTATTTGACGGAACATCTTTTCCAAGTCTGTCTGCACACACAGCTATTTGAAACGTTCTGAAGGAAAGCAGAATTGGATACACGTCTTGTTGCACTCGGGGTCCAACCATTACTAGATCATTAAGAGAATACCCTGATGTTGATTTGGCTGGTACATCGAAGACAACCCTCAGTTTTGTTGTTGAACTGGAATCTCGTAGAACCACGTGATGAGGAAAATAATATTCTTTCCTTTTAGCGTAGTCATTTTTAGGAACAAGCTCCATATACCCTAAAGTTAAATATTCCTGCATAAAGTCTCTATATTGAAAATAAATCGCAGGTTTCTTGATGTTCTAATGATTTGAATCTTCGAATAGCTGATTCTGTCGAATACCCTAATTTAGATAGTGGTGAATGAAATGCTAATCTCACTACATATCGTCCATCCTCATTTCTAACATGAGTATCTATAAAATGATCTTCACATGCTTTTTTTCACTAGTCAATAAGCTAACTTCAGGTACTGAATCTAACTTCCAAAAGTTACTCACTAACTCGTCAGTTACTACCTGGATTCTATTAACCGCAATTGAAGAAAACATCTCTTCAGAAGGAACATTTCCTGCGACTACCCACCCTAAATCTGAACGATCTGCAAAAGGTTTATTGTCCCCAAGGGAAAGAGATTGACCCTTTAGCATTGGAAGAGCTATGTTCACACCAATGAGAATATCTATAGGACAACTCTTAAAAAAGTAGGATCAGCTAACTTCAAATCACTAAAAGGCTCAGACCAAGAAGAATCCAAACTGAAATGTGGAAGATGACCTACAATCTTATTAACGACATATACTGAAGTTACAAACGATATATTAGATGTAAAATGAGGTGTAAACTTAATCTTCGAAATACCATTAGTTCGAGTATCTGATGCTCCAAGGCATTAAATGCGCTCATTTGCTCGCTTCCTATGCAATCCAAGTCTTTCCAAAAAACTATTAGTAATTAAGCAGGCCTGACTTCCCGGGTCAATAAGAACACGACACAACCAAGTTCCACCGAAAGAATCACAAACATTGACTAGTGCAGTACACATAGAAGCACCTGAGAATTGGAATCGAACCCTGAAAAGGAAGTTGTACTTAGATTATTTACATTAGGTGGATTTGGACCTGTATCAGTATTAGTAGCATCCAATACAACTGGGTGAAACACTTTCGCTGAAGCTGAAAGTACTGAATTATTAGCATCTCTAGGAATGGAAGAATTTGGCTCACTAGGAGTCATAAAATGTAACAATGTGTGATGCGATTTCCCACATTTCCGACACTTATTAGTGCTTTTACAAGCAGACTTCCTATGAAATTGAGTCAAACAATTTAAACAAATGTTATTCGATTTTACAAAATTCACTCTTTTTTGAACAGACAGATTTTGAAATGCATCACATTTATTTAAATTATGATTGCTCCGACAGTAAGAACAATGCAGTTGGAAACCTGAAGCAACTAGTGTTACTTTCTTGTTACTAATGTTTCTTTTAACTCCATAACCTTCAGTCATAAGTGATCTAGCATGTTTCGAAAGAAATTGTAAAAGCTCGCTGAGCGAAGGAATTTTTTCATTATCTAGAGACCTTTCCCACCAACTTCTTGTGGTTGAGTCTAACTTAAATTGAATGATAAACATTATAATTATGTCTGCTGTGCCTTCGACCTCGAGATCTAAAGTCTCCAATAATCGAACGCATTCTTTAGTCGAATCGACTAACTTTAGAATTTGAGCTTGGGATTCACAAGTTATCGGCGAAATATTCATAAGTTTTTTCATTAAAGAACTCAATATTTCACGCTTATGAAAATATCTTTCCTTTAAAAGATCCCAAGCAATCTGAAAATTACCATCTGTGATTGGAAGTGATTGAAATATGTTCCGAGCATCTCCTTTCAAAACCCCTTTGAGATATTGTAATGTTTGAGCACCAGTTGAATTTTGATTATTTGTAACGGCTGCTTGAAACAGATCCGAGAAAGTTAACCATTCATCAATAACTCCAGAAAATGTCGGAAGCGAAAAGGTAGGAAGTTTAATTTCGGTTGAATCAGAATTTCTTGTATGAATTTCTTCCGTATTCTTGTTTTATTTAGATGCGAGACCCGTCTTTCTAATAAAATTAACATTTCCTCCCATGTATCGAGCAGCTCTTGTTTTTCTAAAATATAATACTCAATTTCATCATGCCTAGCAAGGCTAAATAAATTATCAAAAAGGGTTTTCAATTCTTCCTCTATTGCATTAAACCTGTTTTTTCTAATTTTGAGCTCGGTGGAATCCAATTAATTAATATCCTCTAACGCTTTATTTTTTAAACGCGTTAGTGATGATATAAAGACTTTTTTCTGGTTTAAGCACGCTTTAGATTTCATATTTAAATTTTGAACAATTACTGATCAGAAGAATTCCACTAGTATAGATATTTAAGTCAAATTAAAATAAGTAACACAAGTGCTTTTCACATTCGGAATCCAATCACATTGATTTTTACTGCTCAAAGGGAAAAAACAGAAAGAACACTAAATAAATCTTCACAGAAATAAATTACATTCAAATACTATAGCATTATAGAAATAAAACAAGCTAAAAGCACACACAAAAAGCATTCAGATAATATGTTTACAAAATGAACTGACTCACCCGACCTAACCATTCGAGAAAGCACCCAGAAGAAACCAATGGAGTAATCCACTCGACGAAAGAAACGCCGAATGTAGGTCACACACAAGTAACTCCTCAACAAAACGAAAACACACATTTTGAATTCCGAAACCCGATAACAACCTTTAAATGCTTAGATACTCCGGCTCGACGGACCATTAATTTATGTATCTTAGCAATAGTGACGAATTTAGCGGACTGTTATAAATTGTAATCTAAGACTAAAAGGTTTCGGTTTCGAATTGCTGCCTGTTGAAAGCAAATTGATTCAATGAAAAGTCCAAGTTCAATGTGATATTATTGGATATATTTCAATGCTGAAGAACATTTCAATATGAATAGAATAGTTCACATGTAATAACGTAGTTCACATGTAATAACGTAGTTCACAAGTAATAGCATAGTTCACGTTAGAATTTCGACACAAGAATATTTCACAAGAGAATGCTTCACTATATCGTGTGTTTACATCTTAAGAAAGATACATGCACTGACTGTTGCCACAAGACTACTTCTAAATAGAAGTGTCTCACTGCAACACGGCGCTTCCTAACGACTTTTACTATTCAACACTTAAATAAATGGTAATGGATATCTCGGATACTTAGTTATCGCAGTGAGCTTACGATCGCCAATCGCGAATCGATACGCCTCTGGAGAATCTGAAGGAAGGCCGTTATTTTTGCGTGTTAATACTACAGGAGTCGCGTATGGTGATTAAATAGGCCGTATTGTACCCTCCTTTAACATTTTCTGAATGTGATAGTCGATTATCCCCTGTTTGACTCTGTCATATCTATAGGGTCTTGACACGACCGGCCCCTGGTCCCCAGTATTGATTTCATGGTATTATACATGAGTCAACCCAGGTTTGTCTGAAAATAGACCCTTAAAACCAGTGTTTCTCAAACTGTGGGGTACGCCCCCGGGGCATATCGAAAATAGAAGGTTCAAAAGAATTAATTTACTGAAATGAAGTAAAACAAAATAATTTCTGACATAATAAAAAATACAGATTTACATTGATATGATTCATATATATCATCTGGTGAAAAAACGTCATCAAAAATAATAGATTCTACTTTGAACGCAAATTAGCTATCTTTGATCCTATAACTAAAAAAAATTTTTTTTTTTTTGCTTTGCTGTAATCCTACGCTGAGAGATTTTTTATTGCGTTTCTTTTAACCTAAAGTATTACTTTTGCTGACCTTCGAACTTACTGGTAGGGTTACCTGCGCGCGCGTCTCTTTTTCTTAGTGAAGTTGTAAATTATATAATTCTGTTGTGCTTTTTTCAATGTGAAAGAGTTTTATGATACATGGATAAGCATATTGTACACTTTGAAGGTTTATTTGGTCAAGATATATTTTTATGAGTATTCTGAAACATATAACACATAATGAAAAACGTTTTACACAATTCTTTTTGTTTTAACTTTTTTCCATTTTTTATATTGAAAACACTATAAACACGGAAGCGATGCGCATAGTCATCCCATAATCACGAAATTTTAATTCTGGGAAAACTGTTTATTTGTTACCAATGCTCTTGACAGAGAATCCTTCAACAGGGAACTAATATGAATTGATCACATATCTTCTTTTTTGGGAGTGGCAAACATTTTTTTAGAATCTTAAGGTACTTCATTTGACCGAGTTCCCGGCGCGACCACTTTTGTTCAAAAATATTTTCTTGAACATGCTGCATTTTCCCTTATGAATAATTTAGTGATTTTAATTGTGATGTTGTACGACTGATTATCTAAATATATATTATGAATGTGAAAGTTTGTGCGGATGTTTGACCGTCTTTCACGCAAAAACAACTGAATGGATTTTAATGAAACTTTACAGTAATATAGCTTATACATCAGAATAACACATAGGCTATAATTTATAAAGATATTGTGTGAAGTGTCCAATATATAAAGATATTTGTCAAGTAATTAGGAAAAAAATTCTGCCATCTGCAAGCAATTCTGGCGTGCGCTGCAAAAAAGCCCACGAAAGCATATATCTATCTTCTGTTTGTGAAGAAACCCTTTTTCTTTTTTTTTTGGCTACGCAAGGCACTCGCTTCTAATTGATTCCTGTAATCAGCATAATCCCTAATTTTTTTAATTTCAGAATAAAACTAAGTTTTGAAGGGAGAGGTCATTATATAAATCTCTCTTTATTTGAATGGGTTTTTTATGAATTTATTATGCACATTCGGTAGTAAGAAATTGATCTTTTTTCAAAATAAATGCTTTTATCGGTTCTGGTACTTAAAGTAAATAAACTTTCTCTTTCACACTACATCATTTGGACAAATTTTCAAAATTTATTTATGGTTAGTAGTTAGTTATAACGCTATAATTTTAGTTGAATAGGTAGATATCGCATTTTTAAGTATAAAAATAAATATAACTACTGTACTGTAATTTTTGGAGTGAGTGAGTGAATATTAACGTCGCATTGTTCAGCTACACCAGGGCTTTTGGCAACGGACCCCGTAATTTTGAACCATGATCAAGTGACGTGCACGACACCTGAGCTGGCACCCTCTTCTCCTAACTACCACACCACACAACTTAGAGAAGGAATATTCTACCAATACTTAGCAGGAATATTCTTTGAAATCCACTCTTCCAAGATATATGGCAGCACGGGTTCTATGATGAGTATTTTAGCGGTGAAGGAGAATAGTTTTGTAGCAGATATTGCGTTTTCAGCTGACGACGTTTTGAGCGGATTGCAAAGATTATTATTTTTGTCCCGAAAAAATAGTTTGTCAAAATTTTAGTGTCTTATGTTTTTGTATGTTAATGAAGACCTTAGAAAACGATTTGACTATTTATTTTAAGTGGACGGTGTATATAATTAATTTTACAGTGGAATATCTTTAATTTATTGGCTGTAACGGATTAAATTTCCTAAAGTGGAGTATTTTGTTTATGTATATCCCTTAATTTTCAATGTAGTGATCCAAAAAAAAATATATTGTATGAAAAAAACTGCAGTAAATCATAATGTGGTGGATAAAGTATTAACGTGCATCGCGCCCCTACATGGCGGGTCTTACTAAGCTCTAATAAAGCTCGAGCTATGAAAGTAGCTAGACATTTGCCAACTTGACTTTATCGTTAACATTTCTCTATGTTTTTCATTGAATCGCCATTATAATTTAAGAAACGGCGTTGCTTGCGAAAATTACAATTTTAACATAAAATAAATACAACAGAAAGTAATATTATTGTATTACACTTTCAGATATAAATCATTTACACTATTTTAAGCGTTCATTACTCAAAACTTTTAACAGTGTGTTACTTTTGCTGAGCAGAAATCAGCTTAGGGAGGTATTTTCAAAAATCGACCCTCAAGAGTGTTACGTGGAGTTATAAATTTAAAAAAAAATCCTTGTTATCAGCCATTAGATCTACATACTTAAAAAATTTTTTTTCTTTCTCCCCCCTTTTTTTTTGTTTAGCTAAGATATGCAAAAATACTTTTTTGTTGAATTTGCAATTCACGTAAAATTAACTCATTAAAAACTTCTTTATCCTTCAATCTGTTTATTTTATCTGTTTATCCTCAATCCTGTTTAATTTTTCAGTTCACCCGTGCGAAGAACGGGTATACCAGCTAGTGGTTTTAACTTGGGAAGACCTACATACACATTTCAAAAAACAACACAAAAGTAAAAGTGAAGAAATATGGAAAAAGAGCAAAAGACATAAAAATTATTTTTATATTTCTCATCTTGAAAAATGGAATAGACAGGCAGCAAAAAATAGAAATACAGAAGTTTTAATCAATTGCGAGCTAAAAAATTACCATTAAATGATATATATTTTCTTTTTAAACAAACAGATTCTCCTTTGTGTGCAGATTGTAAAGTACGAGAAACTAGTGAACATTTTATATTAAACTGTATCAAATACAAATCGCAGCGTGAAATTTTGAAAAATTTTATCTCCAGCCGCGGAGAATGGTCTTATTCCTCAATAGCGAAATGTAAAACAATAGAGCATGTTCAAAAAGTTGAAAAATTTTTGACATCAACCAATAGATTCTAAAATTCCAGTTAATAGTTTCTCAATACTCTATTCTCATTAATCTCAGTTGAAGCACAAGGCGTTAATTCAAACTACTGAAAGACAATGCAATCACGAACTATGCGTTACAACTTGGATTAAAAACTAATCAAAATTTTATCGGAGCATAAGGCGTTAGCCAAATCTCCACTATCACAGTGATTTCACTGTACTGAACTGAACTGAACTGAAAAAAAAAGAATTGGGGTGAGTCAATCCGCACGATCATTAACGTTAGTATGGAGTGCACACCTGATCCCGGGCTACAACATTTTGAAGTTTTCTCGCTTTAAACATTAAAAACAACATAACTGTTATTCATTGGAATTTTACATTATTTTTTATTATTTAACATTAATTCTAAATGCTAATTCTGCGAGGCTTAAAATTACAGTTCGTTCAAAACCATTTATAATATGAGCATTCATTTCAAAAAATAATTTTACATTTTTGTATACATTGTCATTCACTTGGTTTTACTCTCCTTACAATTAAGATATTATTATCAAGAATAATGTATTATCATTTTTAAATAAATAAACTCGTGTTAAAAGTGGATACTTCAGCAAGCATACAAAACAAGTTTAATAATTATTAGTGACTTCCATGGGCTTCCATTGCAGAGCAAAGTTTTTCAAAGGAAGGCTAAAAATTAGAAATTGACACTGAGTTAATTTTCGATATTTAGCTGAGATCTATATTTTGTCTTCAAAGTAGCCATTGCAGAAAATCCGGATTCATAAAGGTATGATGTTGAAAATAGTAATAGTATATTAAATGCTTTTGTTTTCAGTGCAGAAAATTCAACATCCACCTCTATACAGAATTCAAAGAGTGATTATTACAAAATTGCCCTTTAATTTCGTCACTGGATGTGAAATCAATGAAGGTCTCTTTTTCGGCAGTTGAGAGCCCTTTTGAAGCATTTTGAAATGGATCCCTAACCCATTCGTAACTTGCTATCAATTTGCCCTCGTCTGTGTACTTGTTGATGCTTTATTATGGTCGAATACTCGCTGCGATTTAAAAATATATCTATGATTTAGTTTTAATCCACTGCCTTAAATACTTAATACCGTGAATTACAATTAACGCGTGAATTATGAAGTGTACATTCAAGAGAGATTCGGTAGCTAATCAACTCGGCCAAGACTGACTGGAATTGTACGAGGTACCGCATTTTTACATGTTTTGTTCAGACGTCCGTTTGGTTGCCCAGACTCACGTGAACGTTCACGAGAATGCCAGATGTAATGGATATGATAGAGAGCAACATAGATTAGACTATTTTTAATGACATTTATACTTTTAGAAATGAATGATGAAGGAAATAAATCTATAATTACATACCATTTATGAATCTGTTTCAATTTAAAAATTAGAAAAATAAAAATAACATAATTAACCTATTACTTAAAAGTTATTTACTTAAAATATATATTACTTAAGAGTAATATATACAGAGGTACAAACAATTGAGGATACACCTTACTTTTACTTGATAAATCCAACTTTTAATCGAAAAAACACATTAACTAGAAGTGCAAACGTGTTTTTATTTTCACACGTTACAAAAGGGTTTTAATTTACAATAGAAATAACGAAAATGAACAAAAAAATATCTAAAATTAAAAACTTCACAAGTATTTGAAATAAACATAGGCAGATCTTTAACTCAAAAAATTGAGGATACACCAATGAAATGTTTGTTTAACTACCACTAGATTTTTTTTCTGCTTGCTACTATAATAGCCTAAGTTTGGTCAATTTTATCTGAAACTTTTTCGACTTTCGACTGCTACTTTTGTCTTTTGAAGTTGCTTATGTTAATTTAAAGTCGCAATTTTTTAAATGAAAAATGGGTCCCCTCGGAGAGAGAGACCAGTATTGATGCAAGAAAATTTATATTAAGATTATTTAAGAAAGGAAAATCTTATCGTGAAATAGCTAAAATTGTCAGTAGAAGCCACTCGTGTCTCCAGAAAATCATTGGAAGATTTAAAAGCGATGGATTAATTAAAAATAAAAGTGGAAGAGGAAGGAAAAATATTTTGAGTGATGTAGCCAAAAGGAAAGTTTCGAAAGATGTCAAGATTGATTCTAAACTAAGTGCAGTCAAACTAGCTGCAGAAACTTCTCAAATAATAGGCATAAGTGTAAGTGCTGAAACTGTGAGAAATGTGATTAGATATGCTGGATATAGCAGTCGAGTAGCTAGAAAGAAACCTTTCATAAGCTTACAAAATCAGAACAAGCGTTTGGAGTTTGCCAAAACTCATCAATTGAAGACAGATAACTTTTGGAAGAAATTTATATTTAGTGACGAAAGTAAATTCAACATTGTGGAAGCGATGGCCGTCGCACTGTTTGGAGAAAGCCGAACACCGCTTTGGATCCAAAAAATTTACGTCCTACAGTTAAACATGGTGGTGGCTCCGTCATGGTTTGGGGTTGTATGGCTTCAAATGGGGTAGGAAATTTAGTTTTTATAGATGGCATAATGGATCATAAGCTTTATATAGATATACTCAACAACAATCTTAAAGAAAGTGCAAAAAAATTGGGTTTAGATGGAAATTTTATTTTACAGCAAGACAACGACCCCAAACATACCCCATGTGGTGTCTTTTTTCATTGTAAACAGCAACTGCACATCCCACCACAGTCCCCTGACATCAATGTCATAGAAAATCTGTGGGCCACAATCGAAACAGCGGTCCAAAAACACCAAATTAGGAACAAAGCCCATTCAAAGTAAGTGTTACAAGAAGAAGGGGATAAAATATATCCAGATACCACCAAAAAATTGGGCGAATTGGTACCAAGACATTTGGAGGACATTATAAAAGCCAAAGGACATGCAACCAAATATTGACACTGTCTTTGTATGTGATATGTCACACAAATTTGATTGGTGTATCCTCAATTTTTTGAGGTAAAGGTCTGCCTATGTTTATTTCAAATACTTGTGAAGTTTTTAATTTTAGATATTTTTTTGTTGATTTTCGTTATTTTTACTGTAAATTAACCCTTTTGTTACGTGTGAAAATAAAAACACGTTTGCACTTCTAGTTAATGGGTTATTTCGATTGAAAGTTGGATTTATCAAGTAAAATTAAGGTGTATCCTCAATTGTTTGTACCACTGTATAAAAAAATTTAATACTTATCTTATTATTTTGTACGGTTTATAATTAAGATCATACTATAGCTGTAACGTCAAAGTACATTATTATTGCATTCAATATATTATTATTATTATTATATAAGGGAGGGGGCGCTATAAAAATTATGATTGAAAACTGGGCCACCAGTATTGAAAGTTTGAGAAGCACTGTTTTAAAAATATTAAATAAACCTTGTAATCCTTCTTTTTGCATTCAATAAATCTATCTCGACCGGCTTTTCCACTATTGGCAACGGTTTAATTTGGTCCTCTGGAATGACCAATTATTTCTTATCGAAATCTAAAGTTAGTCTTGAATCCTTCATAAAATCAACTCCGAGAATGCACTGGTACTGCATATTATCAAGAATATGAAATTCCCAGGTTTTCTAAAAATCTCGGAACCGGATCTGTAATTCAACCCGCCCTAAGTGGCAACAAGGGTCTCCTGGGGCTGTCACTAATCTGTCTTTAGTCTTTTGACGTGGTCGATATGAAAAGTATCTGCGGTAGGCCTCTTCGGATAGAAATGATTTTTCTGCTCCTGTGTCCCACAGGGCTGTGATGAACGTTTCGTTCAAAAGAATGGGAACGGAAGGAAGATCCACGGGTGTCATCCTTAATGAGGAAATCCTAATAGTACGTCGTTCTGTATCAGGAGCATTTGCTGTATTTTGCGATCGATAACCCCCAGACTCGCATCGATCGCTTAAATGTTAAACGTGTTCAAACACGTTTAAGTCAGTATTCATAGGCACGACATGTTTGATTTTGTGTATGGCGTCAAACAACACTTTTTAGGCGAAATGTTTTGGCAACAAGTCTTTGAATAAACGTTTTGTTGAACGCAATGTTATTCGATTCTAGAGGTGATAAAGTCTGCTTTCTCACAAATTTGTATAGGAAATGTAGACAAAAATGACCGCAGGTGAAGGACGTCGCGCTTTGGCAGCGACATTTGTTCCATACCAGATTCTGTGAATTTTTTTTGATGAAGTTTAAAATCTTACCCCTCTTTGGAACTGAAGCGAAATTACAAAAGTAAAAGCAAGTTTGGTTCCTAAAGGCTATCGCAACCCAATGACTTTCGGGTTTTGTTTTAAGATCTAAATTTACAATAAAACATGAATAGCCCTTAAGTGCCCTGCGCAATTCATCGGAAGCATACACGCCTCCAATTTTTGATCGAAGAATGGAGTCGCTACATCGTGCAAGATTGCATTGGCTTTGAGAATTCATTTTTAAAAATCAGTTAAAACGTTGCAGTTTTTGTCGATCACTATGACATTTCGATACTCCGCATAAACTATTAAATTAACTGTTTGGGGTAGTGCCTTACTAAAGCGAATATCCAAAGCCAAATTCGAATTTCGTAAGATCGCATCATGCATTCCGTCTGCGCTGAGGTCGAGGATCAAATATATTACCAACAACGTGTACCCGTCCTTATATTCACAATCTTGATATTTTTTATATCACCCTAAGTCAGTAAAGAGACTCGTATAGCATCTGCTATAATTGTTAGAGATATCGAATTTCAGTTGATAGGGTTTTGAAGGAATCATGCGATTTCCGTCTAATAGGCACAGGTATGAAATCATAATGCTTAAAAGGGAATGGATTGTTAGAAAAATCGCCACTATATGCAGTATTAGATACCATACCCATGATTAGTCAAGCTGGGACTTGTCCAATAAATGCATTTGGGTAAGTGATAGATTGCATTCCTGAAGAAAGCGAAGGATTTCACCTCCTTTCTGCGAATGCATCTTAATCACGCCTTTAGAAAGTGTAGTCTCAAGCGCCATTAAAATTGAAGGAGCGAACTTTACTTTCCTAACAAATAAGGACGCATGTTGTATAACTATTTTGAAATCTTGCGTAGCTGGTAGCAGTGAAAAGGCATCTTTATTTCTTTCTAATTTAATTCGAATATTCACTGAACTGGTAAGATATTTACTTTGGTTGCCTAAATCGAAATGTAAAGCTCCTATGATGTCTATTAGTTTACTATCTTTGAAAATGTTATATCTACTTTTGAAGCCATCTCTTGCACTTAAAATCTCGGTTGCGTCAATCTTTCCGGGACTATACCTGAAGAAGATTAGCTGTTAATATAGCGATTCTTGAACAAATTTTGGGGACAGCAAGGCATCGAACATGCATATATACAGTTACTCCCAAAATTGAGGGTACACCTACTTTTAAAACGGGAATCAATGTTTAGAATGAAAAAATTATATTAAATGAGGGAAATAATTAAAACCTTTAAGCATAGATGCATTTATTAGATCATAATTCATTATTTTGAATGATAAATATTTGATAGTTTAAACATACATATAATAACTTATAAAGAAAATTGACAGAAATTAATAGCCACAAAATTGAGAGTACATGCATCTATTTTCCTGCATAAATCATGAATAATAAAGAGTTAATATTTAGTAGCATAACCTTTTGCTGATATGACAGCTTCCAATCGCCGAGGCATCGATTCCACAAGATGTCTAGTGGTCTCGGGAGCAATATTTTAGCCAATCTTCTTACAATACAGATTTCAATTGTTCCTTGCTTGTAATTTGATGTTTTTGCACAGCTCTCTCAAGGTGGGACCACAGATTCTCGATAACATTTAAGTCGGGAGACTGTGGAGGTGTATTATGTTTATTCCGACAATGGCAAAGCAGCCATTCTTTTACAACAAACGCAGTGTGCTTGGGGTCATTGTCTTGCTGGAATATGAAACTCGACCCCAGTCCCAATTTATCAGCACTTTCTTTCAAATTATTTTACAGTATATTAAGATAAGCCATCTTGTGCATGATTCCATCAATGAATACTAGCTTTCCTACCCCCGATGCAGCCATACACCCCCAAACCATCACCGACCCACTTCCGTGCTTCACAGTAGGAATTATGTGTTTTGGGTGGTGTGAGGTATTTGGTTTACGCCACACCATATGACGACCGTCACTGCCGAAGATGTGAACTTACTCTCATCGCTGAAAATGACTTTGTTCCAAAACTGTTGAGGCTTTAAAATGTGTTCTTTCGCGAATTTCAATCGCTTGACTCTATTCCTCTTACCAATTAAAGGCTTTTTTCGAGCTACTCTACCATTATAGCCAGCCTTTCTTAGGACTCTTCATACCGTTTCTGCAGAAACCGATCGACCTAAGGTATTAGAGGTACTGGCTGCAATTTTAGGAGCACTAATTTTAGGATCAATCTTCCCTTGATGTATAACTCTTCGCTCGGTTTTAGAGTTCATAATTTTCTTTCTCCCTCTTCCTTCGTTATTTGCCAGCATACCAGTCTTTTTAAATTTTTGTAGGATTTTTTGGATGCAGTTAACACTTCGTCCAACTACTTTAGCCGTATTCCGCTGGGATTTTCCTTCATTTGACAGTTTAATAACAAGTTTTCTCTCTTCGATCGTCGTTTCCTTCCGATTCTCCATTTTAATCAAGACATCAAATCACAAACATAAATTTGTTATCAGATAGCCTTTGAAAGCCTTCCTTTATCATAGATCTATTATCAAATTTCTATTTAAAAATTACTGGTAATTTTGCATAGTGATTAAAGAAGTGTACCCTCAATTTTGTGACATTAAAATGGTGTAATTTTTCTTTCAAACCTTCATATTTTTGTTTCAATCAATTTCCATATCTTACATTTAATGTTATTTGGAAGAGTAATGTATGCATTTTTTGAATGTACAAAAGTGCGTTAACATAGCGTATTAATTTCTACACCTGGTGATCCGATGGTGAATTCGGAATTAAGTGTACTCTCAATTTTGGGAGTCACTGTATATGCATAATTCGCTTGTGAGGACACTTCCTTATCATTTAATGTTACGGTGCATTCCGAAAATAATGTATTCAGCAGGTATTTGACTGGAGCGACTACGTCGGAAGTTCCAATATTTGATCCACTTTTTCGTAATTTTCACTTGTAAATGAAGAAATGTATGAGCTAAGTCTAAATAACTGTCTCCCAAGCCAGAGAAAAAGAATTCAATCTGTGTTTTATCACTCAGAAATGCAATAGAAAAATTTCGGTAAACGAACTTTCTTCAGTTGACAATTGCGAAGGATTAACGGTAAACAAATCATAAGTGTTAGATACACAAGCGTGCGTTTTGTCATCCATCTTGTGAGAATATATTTGACACTGCTTTAGAATTCTTCCGGCTTCGCTTGGCGCCCGGCAAATGATTCTTATTGTGCGATTTCTTTCTTTTTAATAAAGCCCTCGTGTAGCTGAACAGTGCGACGTTAATATTAACTCACTCACTTTCTTTTTAACACCCGAACCACTTTGAAGCTTATGAAGAATGTCATCTTTAATTTTTTGAATGTTTCTTTCAATATCGTCCTTGCCGAATCTGTCGGAGACAATCCCGATACAACATTTGAAATTACTTTTAAACCGGTACTCAAAATATGTTTTCCTAAATATTTTCCTGCCTTCATTGCAATGGGAGATATCATTTGAAATAAATTTGAAAACACATTCCATATTTTCTTTGATGGCTGGCTCCTTGAAAAAATACGAGCCCCCATTCTGTAACTGAACAGTAATAGTCCTGACAAGCTCTTTGGTCCAAATGCATCTTTTTCTTACTAAGTCAGGACCAAAATGATTAAACCTGGTGGTGCGAATTATAAAATGCCTTTTTAGATTTCTTGCGATAATTTTCAAGTGATTGTCTTTGTTCATTTTTTTTATGGTTTTCGGAAAACAAAACTTTCCGAAGTTTTTATAATTCTACCTTCTTAGGTAAGTTCAGCATGGTTAACAACCGTGTGGCACACACACATTTGCTGCTGTTTAATGTAGCTCGTAATTAGGAGCAATATGAACATTTATATTCTTGCAATTCAATGTAAAAGTGACCAAAATGTCCATTTTTCTTCAATACGTTAATCAATGTTCTCAATAACATCTGCGACTGCAGTTCCTTGCTCTATTTTCACTCTGATATCATATTATGCATTGTCCTTTTCGATAATTTTTGTCTCTTTATACGTTATGTAATATTTATTATTGTGGTTGCCGATGTTAAACCAAGTTCGTGGAACAAATATTTCTGATGAACCAAATTCTCATGCACCTGTTAATATTATCGGACGAGCTAGTTTCATTCTGAATGACGCTTGTGCATTTTTTGGAAAGAATTGAGTGCTTGAATTGTGGTGTTACCTCTTCCATGTGCTTCCTTCACCCACGAATTAAAGCGCTCATCAAAACCCTGCTAATACTCTTTCGTCCTGCCTATGCCTTTTGTTTTGAGCACCTTTTCTATGTGCCAATAATTATCAGAGCATTCCGAGATTTTCTGAAGTTCCTCTGCATAGAATCGTCCTTTTATAGCTTCTGATTTCAGGTCTTGCAGCTCAAAAGTAGTCGGATGAGAGAATTTTACTTTTGACACTCTAAAGATCTCATCACTCCATCCTGGTAAATATCCTCGTTGAAAACATTTGTTTGCTTTAGATATTCTAACTAAATCTCCCTTATTTAGAATCCCTTTCGGATATTTTTCGATAAAACCATATAATTTTTTGAAAATTTGCGGTTCTATTTCTCGTGTCACTTGTGAAGGGGCCATACCAATACTGCGATGGTCGGTGTCATTATACGATTGTGCAAGCAAGTGTAAGATATCGGTATACGCTTATACGAATTTCTGTATGTGAACGCTCTAAACACTTTGTTTTTTAATATTCTGTTAAACCTTTCAACGACGCTAGCCTTATGGTGGCCGCGGTAGCCGAGTGGTATAGGTATCGGACCGTGGCTTGCTTTGTCACGGGTTCGAATCCTGTACCACTAAAGACCCGCCGTGTAGGGCAGCGATGCACGTTAAATCTGTCGAGAGCTGAAACGTCCTCCCGTTGGTGTGGTGTGGTAGTTAGGAGAGGGGGTGCCAGCTCAGGTGTCGTCCACGTCACTTGACCATGGTTCAAAATTACGTGGTCCGTCGCCAAAAGCCCTCGTGTAGCTGAACAGTGCGACGTTAATATTCAATCAATCAATCAATCGGCAGAATAGTGATTTATACTATGCCCCTGAAAAAAAGATTTCAGTTGAGAATTGTAAAATTCACTGCCGGTATCAGTTTGAATGTTTTTAGGCTTTGCTTGTTGAAACAAGTTTTCAAATGCATATTTTACGGCTTTTACAGTCTTCATTTTCAGAGCACTCACTCTGGCGTATTTCGAGAATACATCGATTACGTTGAGTAATCACAGAAATCCGTTGTTATGCTTTCCCAAATGTTTTAAGTTCACTTGATCGCAGTGACAAAACTCATTTATACCATGTATGAAAGTATTGCTCTTCGAGGAAATTTGTACCGAAGGCCTTTATGAAGGGAATAGGGGTCTTGTAGTAATAAAAACTGTTTTCTTTTTTCGTAAGGAACTTTAGGGGTCTTTGATAGTTTCTTAATTCCAACGAAGGATGCAGGGTTCGCAAAATGATATTATGCTGCTTTTAGTACTCTTTCCATTTCGTGTTCTTTTTCACCTGAAACATGTCCGGCCATTCTAGCGTATCGTCGTTGTGACTTTTGCGTAAGCTCGTGTCACCCTCTAAATTTTGCACTAGCTTCTGATGTCCAATCCACCGCGAAGGGTTTTTTATCTCGTCTTTTATCTTTCCAGAAAAATGCGAAGCCATGAGGTTCGAGACCCTTTTTAACGTTCCTCGTCAAATATGAAAATAGGTCAATCACATTTGAATGCTTAACAGCCTGATTATTGGTAATGAATTCCCCCGACTCATTTCAAGAATAACTGCATGTTTGCAATTTCTCCACAATCCGCGTAATGGAGTTTTGGAAATTTGCAGGCACAGAGAGAATTATATCGCGTACAATAGGATCCTCCGAAATATTCCTTTACGCTACTTCTATTGATTTTTATTTCGGAATTTCCTCTTCAATTGTTACTAATACTGGAGGGTTAGGTTCGCGCAACATATACCGGTATTGAGAATCAATTGGCTTAATAGTTTAGCTTTTGCATCATCTGAATAACTTTTCAAGAGATTCTCTATATTTGACTTTCAATGTCATGCAATCCTGCGTCTGAGGTTTTAGAAAAGTACATTGTCGCCAACACTTCTGTAACAACGGCCATTCGCTTTGCCATTGTGATCGATGTTATATTCGATTCCCTATTGATTTTTCTATAAAGCCTGCTAATGCCATCAACACTGGCGCTATTAGTAAAGCGAGATTTGAGAATTATTTCTTTCCTTTTTTTTTCTTTTAACGATAACATTTATTGCCGATTTTTCTAATGACTTTTTTATTTTTCCTCAGTTTCTCAACATCGACAGCAAGGTTGTCTTGAATATTTAAACAAATCTCGCATCAAAGATGTAACTTACTTTTGTCGACAGTACTTACAATTGCTCTTTTTTGCGCAGGACATTCGATGAGCAGTAGTTTCAATAAATGATAATGCTTCTTTACATTCTTCATTTTATCGGTACATAAATCCTGTCACAAACTTCCAACCAAGCGACTCCCAATCAAGCTATTCTCAACCAAAAGGCACCTACAGCGCCACCGCTTGAAGGAACTGATGTAATTGAATATATAAATAAACACGTGGAAGAAACGCCCAGAAAAAGCAGAGAAATATTGAGAAACTACGTGATATCTTGAATAAGTTATTGATAGAAATGTGTTATTTGTCTAGTGCCGTGTTAGTTATGCGTGTAAAGTCTAATGTATTATGTGTGTGGTAGCAATTAAACTTTTTAGAAGTTCACAAGCTTTGTTTTATTTGGACTTCGTTTTCTTCATTACGTGGCAGCCCTCCATTGACAAGGTAAGTCTTTCACCTTGATCTTTGTCTCATTTTTTAATAGCAAAAAGTGAAATCTGGCGCCCGAACAGGGACTCGACTAAAATTAGTACTTTGCTAACATTTTATTTATATATGCAAAAGAATAGCTTATATGATGTTTTGCATATTTGAAAACGAAAGATTCCCGCACATAATAATCTTTTTAGAAATTGATATATTTGATATCTATACAAGTATTGATATAAATTTTATGATTTAAAATCATTTTGTATAGATTGAAGTGAACAAAATGGTTTTACAGGCTCGGAGCCAAATTTATTCGAATGAATTAACACTAAGTAAATTAAAACGTAAGTGTGGTACTTTACGTGGCGTAGTAACGAAACAAATAACAAAATTAGAAAGTGACACTTTAATACCCGACATAGCGGTCGAGGATTTGGAAGAATCTTTCCAACTTTTAACTGAAAGGGGTGAAGAATTAAAATTAATTGATTCCCAAATTGAAAGTCTGATTGAAATTGATGGAATGGAAGCTGAATTTGATATTGTAGAAGAGTATAGAGAAAAAATAATGCGTACGCGATTTAAAGTACTAAAATTAATTTAAAAAATTAAAGAATCCAGCACTGATAATTCTTGGCAAAATTTCAACGTATCCCTTAACAGCTCGAGTCGGAATGAGAAAGAACGCTTCAAGTTGCCTAAGTTAATTATTCCAAAATTCTATGGAGAAATTAGTGATTGGTTTTTAATTTTTGGAAATCATTTAAATCTACCATTCATGAAAATGATAATGTGTGCAAAATTGATAAACTTAATTATTTAAGATGATTTTTGGGAGATTCTGCATTCAACTTAATCGACGGATTAGAATTAACAGAGGAACATTATGATCACTCAATTGATATTTTGAAACAAAGATTTGGGGATAAGAAAGTTTTAATATGCACATTGAGAAATTACTCCAAACCAGCCCATTAAAAAACTTAAATGATGTAACAGGTTTCCGTAACCTCTTTAATCATATACAAAAAAATATTAGAAGTTTAGAAAGTTCATCTGTGAAAAAGCATAGCTATTCAAGGAGTTTGGTTCCCATTTTAACAAAATTCTTGCCGCGTGACCTTCTTTTGGAATACAATAAATTACAGATCAATACTTCTGGTTGCGAAATTGATATGCCAACAGACTTTTTGTCTTCACAGCTTACAGCTAGAGAGCGAACTTTTTTAAATGTAAACAATTCTGTTTTGGAAATGAAACAGAGTGTTAAAATGAATCACTCGGAATACCGGCGCCCAAATACTGCATCAGCACTGATTAACGAGTCTAGGAAAATTGAAATTAATCAGATTGTAGCTTTCATGCATTACGGGTATAAAATTTGAACAGAAAGCATCATAAATATAATGTGAAAATGTATCAATATGGTTTTGGTCAATATGGAGTGAATTTAAGATGGTATTTAAAAACACCTGATTATACGTTTCGTAAGTTTTTCTTAGGTTTTCGTAACATTATCATTAGGTTTTGGTGTTGCAGGCAGTTTCTTTTTAAACTTCAAAAGTTACTCTAAACTGGACAAATGATTTCTAAAACAGACAAAATAAAACATTTTTTATGTTTTTAAACATGAAATTTATGTATTTTTAAGTATGTAACAAGCTTCTCGCAGACAACAAACATCACATTTAAAGTATCTCATACCTTTATCTCAGAAACTGTTAAACATTAAGACTTAAGATTTTGACAACATGTTTAATTAAACCTTTATATTTATACTGAAGTGAAATTTTTAAAATATATTAAGTTTTTTTCTAAAACAAACTTTTAGTTGACCGAGCAAATGTGATTATTATGAATTTATTGAAAATTTTTATTTTTTGTAATGATATCTGCTTAACCCTCCAAGCGTTCCACACGGAAAATTCCGTCATTGTAAAGATGCTTCGAAAATGCACCGCACGTATAAATTTGTCTTCAAGTAACATTCTCAAAAGCGGTTGAGCCGTACTCTTCTGAAATCCTTTCCCCCTTTTAAAGGTTTAACATCTTGAAAGATATTTGGGGACGGTGGAAGCAACACAGCAGGACATTGAGGGAAGTTTTATGGCTCGCAGGAAACCCCGTGTTTTGACCCTGGGGCAATCGTAAAAAATCGAGGGGAAATTTCTTTAGACCCCAGGAAGTGTTTGTTTATTAGCTGGTATTTTAAGTTTTCAAAAGTTCCAACGCATAAGTAAAATATGTTACAATTCCCTTTTGGTTTCATATTAATTTGAAACTGTAACAAGTTGGGGCGTGTCAGGGCAATCTGCTATTTTATATAGTTAGACAAATTACCTTTTTAAGTATATTCTTTTGCTTCATTTTTCTTATCTTAATCAATGATTTCAGTTTTTGAAACATTATTATTTCATCATAGAAAGTCAAAAAAATATATATAAATTAAAAAACACCGAACACTTTAAAATCCGAAACCTTTTAAACTTCTAAAAATGCGTAAATTAAAACTACATCAAATAATTTGAGACATTTTTTTACACTTCGATAAAAAAACGAGAAAAAAACTAATTCAGATCCATTAGTTTTTTTTTTTAGATTTCAAAGCCAGGTGTTCAGGGAAATTTACGTACAGTACCTAAGTTATATATTGTTATAATGCACCGAATTATGTTTGAATTTTAAGTGCTTGAACTTCAGTTAACATCAAAGAGAACACGAATGAAGATTTTCCCACATTTTCTTTAAAACTTGAGTGTTTGAATAAATGGTAATCAAAAATATACGGACACATTTACAGTAGGCATATAAACATAAAAATCAATTTTTTTAAATTCGAGCTATCGAAAAATACTCAAATTATTATTCAAAAATATCTATGCAAAATACCTCAACATTTATCTTTTTTTAAAGGCTATAAAATTCAAATTTTATTATGTAGCATCTTTAGTATTTTTTAATGTATTTCGAAAAATTCATACAATTCAGTTGAAAACTACATGTTAAGAACAAAAAATATGCTCTAAATTTGATGAAATACAATAAATTTTTACATAGAAGCAAAGCAGAGAAGCTAAACCGTAAAAATGAAAAATTATGAGTATATCTAAAGTATTTTAAAAGTATTTATTTTATAGTCCAGAGAAAATTTGTGCGTTATGTTATACTTAATATTAAACGGTAAGCATAATATGTTAATAACAGTCATGTAATCGTTTGTCGACGCATTTATATACTAATTAAAATTATAATGGTCATTGTTGCGAATGTCAAAAATTCTATGTAATTTTAAATTCAGACATTAAGATATTCATGTAGAAAATATAAAACAGCTATCTAAAATACGTGAAAAATGCAGTCTGCAATAAAATGATCTTGACAAACAAAATACGGCATTTTCACTTACTATGGCAGAGGCGGCTTAGGTAGGGGCGATCTGGAAAAACAGAGGGAACCGTGGTTTTGATGGATACCGATCTAGTTAGTTTTCAGGAAAAAATACAAAAATTACAAATGCAAAATAAGTCTTGTAATTTTCCATAAATTATTATAACAATGAATGGTGGAATTGTTTTCTCCAATATATATATATATATATATATATATATATATATATATATATATATATATATATATATATATATATATATATATATATATATATATATTGTTGTGCTATATCTAAGGTAAGCAACCCTACTTTAGATAGATTTGTACTACACTTTTTCGTAACCGTTCTCCTTTTAAAATTCGTGCAGCCAAAATACAACTTTTGTACTCTTAAAAATTTATACAAACTATAACGGTTAATTTTAATTTATGCAACTTGTGAAATGTTTATATTTAACCATTTGCGTCCAAACAGTTTACATGAAGAAAAAAGTTTGAACTCCCTCATTCATTAGGGAATTGAATAAGATTCCAACAATAAGTTTTATTTTTCATCGAATAGGGTCGAGTGGTAGTGTATTGTGCTTCTACACCATAGGTTCTAAGGTTCTATTAACGGTCTGGGCAAGATCTACTCTGACTTTCATCCCCGCTGCAGTGGGTCGATAAATGAGTACCAGGCTTGCTTCGGTTCTTAAATACTGGAGGTCTCACTTCAGACAGACCACCTAATCGGAACATCTGCTCTTGCACCTCAGTGCCCAATGGTTACGTATACTGGGATGGGCATAGTAGCTCCTGGACCTCATGGGCTGTTGTGCCACCGTATTTGAGGATTGCCTCATTTTGGGGATACCTCTTAGATAAACATTTATTTCCAATCATTTGCAAATTAAACATTTTTTTTCAATTATGTTTATTTCAAAAGGAACTTTGATTTTTCAAATGTATTTGCTTAATAACATGTACATTTGAGTATAGTATTAAAATTTTGTTCTATCCAAAACAATGTTATTTCCTCCTCTAAGAGCTTTTAGAATTTTAGAACTGACCTTACAATCCATGTGCGTTTTATAGTAATGTATTTAAAAATGATAAAGACACTTTTATAACTGTGTGAGTTTTTATGCCTCGTTTATAAATATAGAAAATTGCTTTCAGCTACAAATTTTAAAATGTACTGAAATAAGTGGAGAAATAGGATTTTTATGTTTTGAATATTTTTGACTGAAGATTATATATATATATATATATATATATATATATATATATATATATATATATATATATATATATATATATATATATAGTTCAGTTTTATTACAATTTGAATGGAAGTTGTAAGCAATTTTGCGAATAGTTTGATATTGAACATAAACTCATGGGCTGTTTAACAGTGAAGTGTTTTATTTTTATACCAGTACACACTAAAATAAAGCACATTTGCAGTTATATGATCAGCTTCAGTGATATTTAAATTTTAAAAAATCTACACGTACGAAAATATTCTTTCAAAACCATACACCACACATATCATACTATATCTTTCCCACAGTAGGCAATATTTGTGTATAGTCAAAAATTTAATATTGGATACATTTCCAAATGTTAAAATTGTTTTTAGAATTTAGTATGGATACATTGTGGAATTGTTGGTTAACTTCACTGAGCAAAATTGTTTTAAGTCTACTGTTTTGAAAGGCAAAATTTATTGGGGAGAACTTTTTCTCACAATAGAATTTGCAATGACTAAATTGTGTGAAAAATAGTTATTGATGAGAATGTTCCATTTAACACAAAAGAAACAGGAAGATAAAAAATTAAATTTGACTTGAAAATAGTTAGAAATACTTCCCCATTTTGAAGAAAAATATGCCTCCAATAAAATTTTAAAAATTTTGACTAAGTTTGTTATTCTCCGTCACAAATGCCTATGTAGAGAATATATTTTTACTTATTAAAAGTTAGAAAGGGAGAATACTATGAAACAAAAGTTGGACTCTTTCCGAAAAAATTCATTTAAGATAAAAATATCATTTATAGGATTAAAATTTATATAAATTTAAAGTGTTGAAATCCCTCTTTATGTTATTTTAAATTTAAAACATAACTGAATAGAGGAAGAATAATTTTATTTCATAAATCTAATCATCGTATACAACGATCTTATGCTCTTTTTCTCATTACATTTTTAAAAATACATTAAAATGTGCTGCATTTTCTTAGTCTCAATTAAATAAAAACAGGGTGCTTTTTCCTGGTTTTTTCATAACACTAAAATAACTTTATTTAGCAGAAAATAACTATTTTTTAAAAATGACAGAAAAAAAGTTTGTTTTGTTTAAAATAAACAAATATTTTTCAAGTTTAAACACGTCATTACCATGAGGATATTTTTTATTCTTAATTTTTTCTTGTGGTTTTACCGCGACTTGAACATATCGGGGGAACAACCAAAAAAGTCTCACTTTTTTTGCCCAAGGGAACATTACTGCTGTGAAGGGAAGATCTCCCAGTTTTAAATTAACAAAGAGGCCGAACTCTGCACTTTCGAAGAAATTTGCAAAAAAGCAATAAATGTTTTCGGAATGATTTTTTGGGCAGAGAGAAATACTTAGAAGGTTAATGTGAACCGGAAGATTGGCGAGATTATGAAAATGTCTAGTTATCGAGAATGAGATTAAAAAAGAAAAAGTACAAGTGTTTCCTCATAAATTATTGTACTACACTTGTATGTATTGTTTACTTGAAAGAATACAACAGAAAATAAACTGCCCAAATACTTTCAAACAAAAGAAAAGTACTGTGAAATACAGCTTATAACGCGCACCTATTTTTTCAATCTGCATTTTTTTATTTTTAAGTATAATCGCCTTGTAACGTTCTCACTTTTTTACGAAGAACTTTTAAATGTTAGCATACAATGATGTTACGTTTTGAAGTTATTTATGCGAAGTGTTATATATATATATATATATATATATTATATATATATATATATATATATATATATATCGCAGACTTTTGAAAAAATAGTATACTTTTAGAACAACTCTTTTAGTTCATAAGGTTTGTCATTTCTTTTAAATATTTTGATATGTGTAGAAGTAAAAAATGTTTATGCTCATCACTTTTTTTATAGCTATTGTTTTTATACCCGGGGTATAACACGCACCGCTAATTTTGGATCTTATATTTTGTTAAATGTGTGCGTTATACGCCGGAATTTACGGTACCTACTTTGTGAAGGCGTAGGCCTTTTATTATATGAAAATATACATATAATAATCTACACATAGTGTACAGTAAATTTACCCCTTATCATACATACCTCAGAAAAATTCTTCAAGAAGGTATACAATTGTCTATAAAGAAAATTAAATAGTCGACTTTAAAAAACTGGCTACCTCTTTTTAAAGACCTCTGTTGTCTTCGATACTGCAATCTGCATTTTACTGCTTTGTCACGAAGACGGCGATGGAACAGTAAGTCCATTACCGATGCACCTTGTTGTTCAAATTATGGTTGATTTCGTCAGCCTTTAAACCTTCACTATTTGATAGTTTAGGAGTTTGTGCGTTGTCTTCAACTTAACGTCTTCATCGTTCGTTAAAGTCGTTTTTTTATTCAGCAATAACTTCTGCATCGGATATAACGTTTGGCTTGGCCGAGTTATCTGGACTAAAATCTATCTACAGTACTAATAACTATAATGTTGTAAAAACCCTTTGGTAAAACCGTAATCTAATCTATAACTTTCGTGACGGTGAAAAACTATTGCACCAATTTTCACTAACAACTATAGAATGTGATAACGATTCGAAGTTGGGGACAAATAAAGATACAGACTAACTATAAAATAAATTATTTAATTTATAAATAATACTCATGAAAAAATTACGAAACATTTATCAAAATATAGAAGCAATCATTAATAATTATTATTATTTCCAAACATCTTAAGAAAAGCTTTAATTTAAAAATTAAACTTATCATTTTTTATGAATGATAAAAACAATTAAATTTAAAATTATAATGAATTAAATTTCGATATGTTTTATTACAATATAATGTATCTTAGAACATAGTTTTATTTAATTGTGATAATGCAGTGAATTTTAGTAATGCAGATTGACTACAAAAGTGTTCAAGATTTTCGTTAGAATATAAAAAAATAATTACTGAGATATGTTATTCTGAAATTATATTCAAAATATGAAAATTCAATTATTTAATAATACTTCACTACGTTATTCGATTATAAAAAAAAATTGATAAATATTAAACATCAATTATTCGGAATTGTCGAATACTCTTTTTTTCTGAGTGAATGTTTGTAGAAATGCAATGAAATTGAGTAATACTTAACGGTAAATCTAACTCATAGGAAGTATTATCCAAAAGCACGTGCTACCATCTATTGGCAAATGTATGCACTTGTTATTTCCTGATAAATTTTCATTTTTAATTTTGTAAAATTTACAAAACACACATTTTTCAAACTATATAAAGTCTATATATATATTTAAGGATAATTTAATTAGATTAAAAATTCCCCTATCTAGCACTTAAATCATGTTTTTCATTTGATCTTCACGTATCAAACTAATCACCTATTTATTTCTTCCGAGCATATGACCTAGACAATAAACATGTCTAATTCCAGATCATTATATTTAATATCTCTATATGTCAGCATTAACTTTCAAGTACAATCATAAAAGCCGCGATATTTACCTCATTGGTGTTTTAAGTGGTAACCCACTTAGTTTTCATGGTCGCGTTTTTTTTCTCTCCTCTCAGCGTCAGAACTTGTATAGATTTCATCGAATATAGATACTTTTTAAAACTAAGTCTGATTCTGGCTCAAAGAACATGTCAGAATTAAAGCCGGCAGAATTTACCTGCTAATGGAGTTGGAAAAACTTAACCTAAGTCAGTTCTTAAAGTTAAAGAATTTTAAAAAACGAGCGCAAAGTATGCCAGCTATCAAGATAAGTGCTGAAAATAAAAATTACTGGCCTCCGTCGAACGACATTTCTGTCTGCGTTAAAGAGGTCAGTTTGCCGCGAATGAAAGAAACGCGCTAGTAATCCCAGGAAGAACATTGCTCTTACCGCCAAAGAATTAGAATCATCGTCATCTCCAAACAAATTTCAGAAATTTATATCTTAAAAATGGAAGCAAGAACGAAGTCTAACGCCGAACGATATTTTTTCCTGAAGAGGCCATCCAGTTTACCTTGAGTTTAAGAAACATTGTAATTGAGAGAAAAAGAAAGAGAAGCGTGAATCCCCTAATCTCGTGAAAACAGATGTCTCTTCCTTCCACCAAAAAAAAATATTCTTCTTCTCCGACTGGTTTTGTGAATTAATTCCATAATACAGTGAATCGACCAACATTTACAATAGTGAAGTACCAACATCAAAAGAAAAATAAATAAAATTTTACTAGTGCAAATCAAATGACAACAACATCTGGATTACCGTTCACCAAAAATTTCTGCCGCTATGAAGCAAAGGTCAGTTTCATTATTAGTTTTCCTTTTAGTAACATTGAAGGGACTCAAGTTTTGCTAAACCAAACTTTTAGAAGAGGATTAATATAATATAATATAATATTTAACTTTTATTAGTATATTTTGTATTAAAGGAGATATCGATTTTATTTTAATAGAAAAACCAGACTGTATGTGTTTTATTATACAAAGTTTTGAAAAATTTTAATATACTTCTCAAAATTTTATCTTAAGATGTAGAATGAGTTAATATTTATAATAGAAATTGGTGTTTTAAAGTAGAAGGATATAAATTTAGTTATTAGAGAAATAACACTAATGTATTAATCTAATGATATTGA
This sequence comes from Trichonephila clavipes, assembly GCA_019973935.1. Classification (NCBI taxonomy): domain Eukaryota; kingdom Metazoa; phylum Arthropoda; class Arachnida; order Araneae; family Nephilidae; genus Trichonephila; species Trichonephila clavipes. Next base: position 795,744 of record BMAU01021426.1, read on the forward strand.
TCTTGATGAGAAACTAAATTAAAATCACATTGCATTCTTTTTTCTCCACTGAATTTTCTTATTTTTTAATTATTTTATTCAGCAGTAACATTATTGCATGTCATTTAATTTTTATTTCCTTTTGAAATTGTGTATTTTGATATATATGCTATATATGAAGTTTCACTATTTGTCGAAATATTCCTTATCTTAATCTAAAATTAATTTAATAATTTGAAACTTATTTTTGGATATTATACAGTAGATAAGGGAGATTACCCTCATTATAATTTTGTATATATCTTGAAACATTAAGAGGACAAACGTGTTTAATTTGATATGTACACATCTTTTTGTATTCTTATTAGCAACCCTGAACATCTGTGAGTTGATCACGTTGAATTCTCAGATGTGTTCAAAAGTAAGTAGTGTGATATGGTTTATATTACTTTATATGTGATGTAAGAGAAAGTCAAGAATTTTGTCTATGAAACGCATACTTAGAAGGTTACGGAGAGATTCAAAATATTGTATGCGATATTGTTAAGTTACAGTGAATATATATCTTGTGAAAATTTTACATAAATACTAAAGGTGATGAAAGAAGTAAGTCCACTTTTTCGACACAAAATTAATAAAAAAGAGCTCTGGTATTCTTATAGTTTTTATATTCTTTTATATTCGAATATTCTTATAATTCTTATTTTATTATAATTCTTATATTGTTTTAATTCTTATATTTTTATATTCTTACAATTTATAACGCATATAAAATAAAATAATGTTTATTGAGTTGATCAATGCATATAATTTGTTGTACACCGTTTTCATATTATTAATAATTTCATTTGATTAGTGTCTATATTTTTATCTTTTTAAAAAATATGCTTCGTACATGAGAAAAATTTTGTATAACACTATAAGGTAACTATGTGTAATACGCATATGCAAATGATGTTATCTATTGTTTTTTTTTTATTAATTGATTAAGTTTGTAAAGACAAAAAAACCTCGCCATGACTCCATTTTAAAATTGGGTGGGAAAATGTAAGGGTAATTAAAATAGATTAAAAATTAAATTCCCTATTTTGCACTTAATTCATATTTTTTCCTTTGATCTTCAAGTATCAAACTAATCACCCATTTATTTCTTCCGAACATATGGCCTAGCCAATAAAGATGTCTAATTCCAGATCGTCATATCTAATAGCGCTATATGTCAGCACTCACTTTCAAGTACTATCATAAAAGCTGCGATACTGACCTCATTGGTGTTTTAAGTGCTAAACCACTTACTTTACACGGTGGGGTTCTTTTTCTCTCTCCTCTCAGCGTCAGACCTTGCATAGGTTTCATCGAATAAAGATCCTTTTCAAAACTGTGCCTGATTTTGGTTTAAAAAAATGTCATATATATATGTACTTTTCAAAAGCCATATTTATATATATTAATATAAAAGTTTGTAGAAAATAAATGATGCAAGCATATTTAAAGAAATATTCCTTATTTTTTTTTAATCATGTGGTGCCATCTATTGAATAATTTTATATTTAATTGAAAATACTATAAAAACATATTGTCAATAATAAATACATATTGTAATTTCACTGAAAACTATTAGAAATAAATTTGTGAAGAAAATTAGTAGGATATCCACGTTCAATATATTGTAAAATAAAGTTATTAAAATTTAGATTGAACCCTAACTAATACATTATATTACGATAAATATAGTTAAAAATAATATTTCTATATCTAGATATACATAAATTTGAATTTCCGTAAGGAACTTTAATAATGTTAAAATTAAATGCATATCTCTTTTATAATAAATATTTCTATGTACTTCATAATACATAATATACAATAATACATCTAAGTAATTAGATTTAATTGGACTATGATTAACTGTAACTAAGTTTAAGTAATAATGCTAAAAATTCATATTAGGATAAAAATTATTATTTTTACCAAAAATAATTATATCATCAATATATCTAAAAATGTAAAAATCATTATTAAATAATATAATTATATTCATAAAAATGTAAATAAAAGTTAGCCAAACTATTACTAGCAGATCCTCCTTGACTTAACCATTAGTTTGTTTACATAATGAACCATTAAAATTAATGTAATTTTCTCTTAAGACTAAATCTATGAGAAGATTAAATTTGTTAAAATTAATACTAAGATTACAATTATTGTGATTTTCCAAAATTACTTAAATAATATCATTGATATCAATGGAATTGAAAAGATCTTCAAAGTCAAATAAGAACTGAATAAATATTTTTTTAAAAAAACTATAATACATTTACTATATTTAATTATAGCTTTATTATGTATATAAAGATAATAAAGCTGTAATTAAATAAAGAAAATGTATTATTAATAAATGTCGTAAATATTTCTGAGAGGAAAGTTGCAAGTATCAAACATACAATTCATATAAAAGCAAAAAACCATCGATTCATCGATAGTTTAATCCTATATAGGCTATAATTATCTTTTTTCAATTCAGAGAGAACACGAACTTTTGCTTCAGAAAAGAAAAAACAATATACAAAAAATACAAGGAAGAAACCTTATGTTTGTGAATTTCCAAACAAATCTAAAGAAAAGCCACACACATAAAGCTTACTCCAAGCATAATCTTCATCAACCTTCCGTGTTCATTCCGATTCGAACTGACGATCTTCGGGACTGCAGTGGGACATCAGACGATTTTGACGCCTCTGACAGCTTAGTCACTTGAGACCTACCGTTAAGAGCTTACTTGTCTTTCATACGTTGGGACCCGTTAGAAAAGGGTAATAGCATAACCCCGCCCTTCCTAGAAAGGAAGATTTTTTTTAATGTTTGCATTCAAAATGGAATGCCGGATGTACATTTTTAATGGCCTTATTAAACGTATATGTATTTTGAGCAATTTTTCCTTCAAGCAACCCTTGGTGTGATTTCGGCCCAGTTGCCATACCAACGGTATCAAACAACATTTTCCTGGTAAACTGAAAAAATGCTTGAAATTCCAACAAAGGGGATTTTCTTCTTTCTACGTCGTAAAGAAGACGGTGGTATTTATATATATATATATATATATATATATATATATATATATAAACACTATTAAAATTCGTAGGTAAACAAGCGGAAGTAAATCTATCTTCACTCGAACACCACGACGCAAAGACTCGCCAAAAATACCAAAATTTCACGAATGATTCGAGAAATTAGTTTTTACCCTTTATATTCCGATATTGCATTTAGTTAAAAAGATATTACTTTAAAAACTTTGTTTTTCTACTGCGTGTTGTTCCTTCCTCCAAACAGAATGAAAAACGGGGAGGTGAAAATAATATTTCTGTACGTTTTAAAAACTGTAGCTGAATGCAATTTTTTATATTTATAAACGAGGCATAACAGCTCACACACTCGTAAAAATGTCTTTATCATTTTTAAATATACTACTATAAAACATATATGGATTGTAAGATCAGTTGTAAAATCCTAAAAGCTTTTAGAGGAGCTAAAAACATGTAATTTTGGATTGATAAAATGTTTAAAATACACAAATATACATGTTATTAAGCAAATACATTTGAAAAATCAAACTTCCTTTTGAAATGAACGTAATTGAAAGAAAAATTTTTAATTGCAAATGAGTGGAAATGCATGTTTATCTAAGGGGTATCCCCAAAGTGAGGTAATCCTCAAACTTAAGACTCAAACTCAGAAGCACAACAATCCATGAGGGCCAGGAACTACTGTGCCCATCATAATACACGTGACCATTGGACGCTGAGGTGCATGAACAGATGTCCCGATTTGGTGGTCTGTCTGAAGAGAGACCTTCAGTGTTTAAGACCCGAAGCAAGCTTGGTACTCATTTATCGACCCAATGTAGCGGGGATGAAAGGCAGAGTCGACCTTGCGCAGCCCGTTAATAGAACCCCACACCTGTTGTGTATAAGAACTATACACTACCACTCGATCCTATTCGGAGAAAAAAAAAAATTTAATGTTAGAATCTTATATAAATCCCTAATGAATGAGGGAGTCCAAACTTTTTTTCCATGTAAACTGTTTAGACGGAAATGGTTAAATATGAACATTTCACAAGTTGCATAAATTAAAACTAACCGTTATAGTTTACATAAATTTTTAAGGGTGAAAAAGGTGTATTTCGGCTGCACGAATTTTAAAAGGAATACGGTTACGAAAAAGTAGTACAAATCTATCTAAAGTAGAATTGGTTACCTTGCATATTGTCAAACACAACAATGTATTGGAAGCCAATTCCACAATTCGTTGTTATAAAAAATGTATGGAAAATTACAAGATTTATTTTTGCATTTGTAATTTATATATATATAATTTTTCCTGGGAACTTTAAAAGCTAGAGCGGCATCCATCAAAACCGCGGTTCTCTCTGTTTTTCCAGATCGCCCCTGACTAAGCCGGCTCAGCCATAGTAAGTGAAAATGCCGGATTTTGTTTGTCAAGATCATTTTATAGCAGACTGCATTTTTCATGTATTTTAAATGGTCGTTTTATATTTTCTACATCAATATTTTAATGTCTGAATTTAAAATTACATAAAATTCTTGACATTCGCATCAATGACCATGATAATTTTTATTAGTATATGAATGTGTCATCAAACGATTACATGACTAATATTAACATATTATTTTAACCATTTAACTAATATTAAGTATAACGTAACGCACACAAATTTTCTGAACTTTAAAATAAATATTTCGAAAACTACTTCTGACATACTCAAAATTTTTCATTCCTACGCTTTAGCTTCTCAGTTTTGCTTCTATGTAAGAATTTATTGTAATTGTATATATTTATCAATTTTTTAGTATATTTTTTGCTCTTAGCATGCACTTTTCAACTGAATTGAATGAAATCTTCGAAATATATTAAAAGATACCAAAGAAGCTATATAATATATATATAATTTGAAATTTTTATTATACTCAAACAATTGCTAAAACTTATGGTAAATAATTTTTAACTTTGCGATACATTTTTTTTTTTCGAAATTTCAAATGGAATATCTAACATAAAATTTCTAGCTTTATACGGTCGAGATTTCAAAAAATATCCAGATTTTAATTACTTACTCAGTTAGCCTTTAAAAAGATAAATGTTGAGGTATTTTGTATAAATAGATATTTTTGAACAATAATTCGAATGTTTTTGAATAGCTCGATTTTAAAATTGATTTTTATGTTTATTTATATGCATAAATGTTTCCGTATATTTTTGATTACCATTTATTCAAACATTCAAGTTATGAAAAAATGTGTGAAAATCTTCATTCATGTTCTCTTTGATGTAAACTGAAGTTGAAGCACTTAAAATTCAAATATAATTCGGTGTATTTTAACAATATATAACTAGGTACTGTACTTAAACTTCCCTGATCACTTGGGCTTTGAAATCTAAAAAAAAAAAAAACTAATAAATCTTAATTAGTTTTTTTTTTTTTTTCGTTATTATTTTTATCAAAGTGTAAGAAAATGTTTCAAATGATTTGATGAAGTTTAAATTCATTTTTAGTGGTTGGAAAATTGAAAAGATTTCAAATTTTAAAGAGTTTGGTGTTTTATTAATTTTTTCGGTATCTTATAATAAAATAATCATGTTTCAAAAACTGAAAGCTTTGATTAAAATAAAAAAATGAAGCGAAAGAATATACTTAAAAAAAGATAATTTGTCTAACTATATAAAATAGCAGATTGCCCTGACACGCCCCAACTTGTTACAGTTTCAAATTAATATGAAACCAAAAGGGAATTGTAACATATTTTACTTATGCGTTGGGACTTTTTAAAACTTTTAAGATACGATGTACGAATAAACACTTCCTGGGGTCTAAAGAAATTTCCCCTCGATTTTTTACGATTGCCCCAGGGTCAAAACACGGGGTTTCCTGCGAGCCATAAAACTTCCCCTCAATGTCCTGCTGTGTTGCTTCCACCGTCCCCAAATATCTTTCAAGATGTTAAACCTTTAAAACTGGGGAGAGGATTTCAGAAAAGTGCGGCTAATCCGCTTTTGAAAACGTTACTTGAAGGCAGAAAAATCATTGTAGTCCATTTTCGAAGCATCTTTACACTGACGGAATTTTCCGTGCTATCCGGTTAGAGGGTTAAAACAAATTGTTGCCATCCATACCTTGATAAATTAACATTTAAAAATTAAAATTAGAGAGGCTATGTCTACAGTAAATAAAATTCTTACTGTCCAAGTACATGACAGCTTTGTCAACATGACATCAGAATGTAAACAAAGTTGCATGGTCATGGATGACTGAATCGGAACTACCCCGTAACTCAGTAAAAAATGCATTAAACCACAATTTTTTTTGCGTTTGATAGAGAGGCTAATAAAATATTAAAATAAGTCAAAACAAATGTTTCGATATTTTAGTCAATTTTCCACATTTTAACTGTCCAATGTAGAATTAAATATTTCTACTATGTGTAATACGCATATGCAAATGATGTTATCTATTGTTTTGTTTTTTTATTAATTGATTAAGTTTGTAAAGACAAAAAAACCTCGCCATGACTCCATTTTAAAATTGGGTGGGAAAATGTAAGGGTAATTAAAATAGATTAAAAATTAAATTCCCTATTTTGCACTTAATTCATATTTTTTCCTTTGATCTTCAAGTATCAAACTAATCACCCATTTATTTCTTCCGAACATATGGCCTAGCCAATAAAGATGTCTAATTCCAGATCGTCATATCTAATAGCGCTATATGTCAGCACTCACTTTCAAGTACTATCATAAAAGCTGCGATACTGACCTCATTGGTGTTTTAAGTGCTAAACCACTTACTTTACACGGTGGGGTTCTTTTTTTTCTCTCCTCTCAGCGTCAGACCTTGCATAGGTTTCATCGAATAAAGATCCTTTTCAAAACTGTGCCTGATTTTGGTTTAAAAAATGTCATATATATATGTACTTTTCAAAAGCCATATTTATATATATTAATATAAAAGTTTGTAGAAAATAAATGATGCAAGCATATTTAAAGAAATATTCCTTATTTTTTTAATCATGTGGTGCCATCTATTGAATAATTTTATATTTAATTGAAAATACTATAAAAACATATTGTCAATAATAAATACATATTGTAATTTCACTGAAAACTATTAGAAATAAATTTGTGAAGAAAATTAGTAGGATATCCACGTTCAATATATTGTAAAATAAAGTTATTAAAATTTAGATTGAACCCTAACTAATACATTATATTACGATAAATATAGTTAAAAATAATATTTCTATATCTAGATATACATAAATTTGAATTTCCGTAAGGAACTTTAATAATGTTAAAATTAAATGCATATCTCTTTTATAATAAATATTTCTATGTACTTCATAATACATAATATACAATAATACATCTAAGTAATTAGATTTAATTGGACTATGATTAACTGTAACTAAGTTTAAGTAATAATGCTAAAAATTCATATTAGGATAAAAATTATTATTTTTACCAAAAATAATTATATCATCAATATATCTAAAAATGTAAAAATCATTATTAAATAATATAATTATATTCATAAAAATGTAAATAAAAGTTAGCCAAACTATTACTAGCAGATCCTCCTTGACTTAACCATTAGTTTGTTTACATAATGAACCATTAAAATTAATGTAATTTTCTCTTAAGACTAAATCTATGAGAAGATTAAATTTGTTAAAATTAATACTAAGATTACAATTATTGTGATTTTCCAAAATTACTTAAATAATATCATTGATATCAATGGAATTGAAAAGATCTTCAAAGTCAAATAAGAACTGAATAAATATTTTTTTAAAAAAACTATAATACATTTACTATATTTAATTATAGCTTTATTATGTATATAAAGATAATAAAGCTGTAATTAAATAAAGAAAATGTATTATTAATAAATGTCGTAAATATTTCTGAGAGGAAAGTTGCAAGTATCAAACATACAATTCATATAAAAGCAAAAAACCATCGATTCATCGATAGTTTAATCCTATATAGGCTATAATTATCTTTTTCAATTCAGAGAGAACACGAACTTTTGCTTCAGAAAAAGAAAAACAATATACAAAAATACAAGGAAGAAACCTTATGTTTGTGAATTTCCAAACAAATCTAAAGAAAAGCCACACACATAAAGCTTACTCCAAGCATAATCTTCATCAACCTTCCGTGTTCATTCCGATTCGAACTGACGATCTTCGGGACTGCAGTGGGACATCAGACGATTTTGACGCCTCTGACAGCTTAGTCACTTGAGACCTACCGTTAAGAGCTTACTTGTCTTTCATACGTTGGGACCCGTTAGAAAAGGGTAATAGCATAACCCCGCCCTTCCTAGAAAGGAAGATTTTTTTTAATGTTTGCATTCAAAATGGAATGCCGGATGTACATTTTTAATGGCCTTATTAAACGTATATGTATTTGGAGCAATTTTTCCTTCAAGCAACCCTTGGTGTGATTTCGGCCCAGTTGCCATACCAACGGTATCAAACAACATTTTCCTGGTAAACTGAAAAAATGCTTGAAATTCCAACAAAGGGGATTTTCTTCTTTCTACGTCGTAAAGAAGACGGTGGTATTTATATATATATATATATATATATATAAACACTATTAAAATTCGTAGGTAAACAAGCGGAAGTAAATCTATCTTCACTCGAACACCACGACGCAAAGACTCGCCAAAAATACCAAAATTTCACGAATGATTCGAGAAATTAGTTTTTACCCTTTATATTCCGATATTGCATTTAGTTAAAAAGATATTACTTTAAAAACTTTGTTTTTCTACTGCGTGTTGTTCCTTCCTCCAAACAGAATGAAAAACGGGGAGGTGAAAATAATATTTCTGTACGTTTTAAAAACTGTAGCTGAATGCAATTTTTTATATTTATAAACGAGGCATAACAGCTCACACACTCGTAAAAATGTCTTTATCATTTTTAAATATACTACTATAAAACATATATGGATTGTAAGATCAGTTGTAAAATCCTAAAAGCTTTTAGAGGAGCTAAAAACATGTAATTTTGGATTGATAAAATGTTTAAAATACACAAATATACATGTTATTAAGCAAATACATTTGAAAAATCAAACTTCCTTTTGAAATGAACGTAATTGAAAGAAAAATTTTTAATTGCAAATGAGTGGAAATGCATGTTTATCTAAGGGGTATCCCCAAAGTGAGGTAATCCTCAAACTTAAGACTCAAACTCAGAAGCACAACAATCCATGAGGGCCAGGAACTACTGTGCCCATCATAATACACGTGACCATTGGACGCTGAGGTGCATGAACAGATGTCCCGATTTGGTGGTCTGTCTGAAGAGAGACCTTCAGTGTTTAAGACCCGAAGCAAGCTTGGTACTCATTTATCGACCCAATGTAGCGGGGATGAAAGGCAGAGTCGACCTTGCGCAGCCCGTTAATAGAACCCCACACCTGTTGTGTATAAGAACTATACACTACCACTCGATCCTATTCGGAGAAAAAAAAATTTAATGTTAGAATCTTATATAAATCCCTAATGAATGAGGGAGTCCAAACTTTTTTTTTTTTTTTTTCCATGTAAACTGTTTAGACGGAAATGGTTAAATATGAACATTTCACAAGTTGCATAAATTAAAACTAACCGTTATAGTTTACATAAATTTTTAAGGGTGAAAAAGGTGTATTTCGGCTGCACGAATTTTAAAAGGAATACGGTTACGAAAAAGTAGTACAAATCTATCTAAAGTAGAATTGGTTACCTTGCATATTGTCAAACACAACAATGTATTGGAAGCCAATTCCACAATTCGTTGTTATAAAAAATGTATGGAAAATTACAAGATTTATTTTTGCATTTGTAATTTATATATATATAATTTTTCCTGGGAACTTTAAAAGCTAGAGCGGCATCCATCAAAACCGCGGTTCTCTCTGTTTTTCCAGATCGCCCCTGACTAAGCCGGCTCAGCCATAGTAAGTGAAAATGCCGGATTTTGTTTGTCAAGATCATTTTATAGCAGACTGCATTTTTCATGTATTTTAAATGGTCGTTTTATATTTTCTACATCAATATTTTAATGTCTGAATTTAAAATTACATAAAATTCTTGACATTCGCATCAATGACCATGATAATTTTTATTAGTATATGAATGTGTCATCAAACGATTACATGACTAATATTAACATATTATTTTAACCATTTAACTAATATTAAGTATAACGTAACGCACACAAATTTTCTGAACTTTAAAATAAATATTTCGAAAACTACTTCTGACATACTCAAAATTTTTCATTCCTACGCTTTAGCTTCTCAGTTTTGCTTCTATGTAAGAATTTATTGTAATTGTATATATTTATCAATTTTTAGTATATTTTTTGCTCTTAGCATGCACTTTTCAACTGAATTGAATGAAATCTTCGAAATATATTAAAAGATACCAAAGAAGCTATATAATATATATATAATTTGAAATTTTTATTATACTCAAACAATTGCTAAAACTTATGGTAAATAATTTTTAACTTTGCGATACATTTTTTTCGAAATTTCAAATGGAATATCTAACATAAAATTTCTAGCTTTATACGGTCGAGATTTCAAAAAATATCCAGATTTTAATTACTTACTCAGTTAGCCTTTAAAAAGATAAATGTTGAGGTATTTTGTATAAATAGATATTTTTGAACAATAATTCGAATGTTTTTGAATAGCTCGATTTTAAAATTGATTTTTATGTTTATTTATATGCATAAATGTTTCCGTATATTTTTGATTACCATTTATTCAAACATTCAAGTTATGAAAAAATGTGTGAAAATCTTCATTCATGTTCTCTTTGATGTAAACTGAAGTTGAAGCACTTAAAATTCAAATATAATTCGGTGTATTTTAACAATATATAACTAGGTACTGTACTTAAACTTCCCTGAACACTTGGGCTTTGAAATCTAAAAAAAAACTAATAAATCTTAATTAGTTTTTTTTCGTTATTATTTTTATCAAAGTGTAAGAAAATGTTTCAAATGATTTGATGAAGTTTAAATTCATTTTTAGTGGTTGGAAAATTGAAAAGATTTCAAATTTTAAAGAGTTTGGTGTTTTATTAATTTTTTCGGTATCTTATAATAAAATAATCATGTTTCAAAAACTGAAAGCTTTGATTAAAATAAAAAAATGAAGCGAAAGAATATACTTAAAAAAAGATAATTTGTCTAACTATATAAAATAGCAGATTGCCCTGACACGCCCCAACTTGTTACAGTTTCAAATTAATATGAAACCAAAAGGGAATTGTAACATATTTTACTTATGCGTTGGGACTTTTTAAAACTTTTAAGATACGATGTACGAATAAACACTTCCTGGGGTCTCAAGAAATTTCCCCTCGATTTTTTACGATTGCCCCAGGGTCAAAACACGGGGTTTCCTGCGAGCCATAAAACTTCCCCTCAATGTCCTGCTGTGTTGCTTCCACCGTCCCCAAATATCTTTCAAGATGTTAAACCTTTAAAACTGGGGAGAGGATTTCAGAAAAGTGCGGCTAATCCGCTTTTGAAAACGTTACTTGAAGGCAGAAAAATCATTGTAGTCCATTTTCGAAGCATCTTTACACTGACGGAATTTTCCGTGCTATCCGGTTAGAGGGTTAAAACAAATTGTTGCCATCCATACCTTGATAAATTAACATTTAAAAATTAAAATTAGAGAGGCTATGTCTACAGTAAATAAAATTCTTACTGTCCAAGTACATGACAGCTTTGTCAACATGACATCAGAATGTAAACAAAGTTGCATGGTCATGGATGACTGAATCGGAACTACCCCGTAACTCAGTAAAAAATGCATTAAACCACAATTTTTTTTGCGTTTGATAGAGAGGCTAATAAAATATTAAAATAAGTCAAAACAAATGTTTCGATATTTTAGTCAATTTTCCACATTTTAACTGTCCAATGTAGAATTAAATATTTCTACTATGTGTAATACGCATATGCAAATGATGTTATCTATTGTTTTTTTTTTTTATTAATTGATTAAGTTTGTAAAGACAAAAAAACCTCGCCATGACTCCATTTTAAAATTGGGTGGGAAAATGTAAGGGTAATTAAAATAGATTAAAAATTAAATTCCCTATTTTGCACTTAATTCATATTTTTTCCTTTGATCTTCAAGTATCAAACTAATCACCCATTTATTTCTTCCGAACATATGGCCTAGCCAATAAAGATGTCTAATTCCAGATCGTCATATCTAATAGCGCTATATGTCAGCACTCACTTTCAAGTACTATCATAAAAGCTGCGATACTGACCTCATTGGTGTTTTAAGTGCTAAACCACTTACTTTACACGGTGGGGTTCTTTTTTCTCTCTCCTCTCAGCGTCAGACCTTGCATAGGTTTCATCGAATAAAGATCCTTTTCAAAACTGTGCCTGATTTTGGTTTAAAAAAATGTCATATATATATGTACTTTTCAAAAGCCATATTTATATATATTAATATAAAAGTTTGTAGAAAATAAATGATGCAAGCATATTTAAAGAAATATTCCTTATTTTTTTAATCATGTGGTGCCATCTATTGAATAATTTTATATTTAATTGAAAATACTATAAAAACATATTGTCAATAATAAATACATATTGTAATTTCACTGAAAACTATTAGAAATAAATTTGTGAAGAAAATTAGTAGGATATCCACGTTCAATATATTGTAAAATAAAGTTATTAAAATTTAGATTGAACCCTAACTAATACATTATTACGATAAATATAGTTAAAAATAATATTTCTATATCTAGATATGAATAAATCTGAATTTCCGCAAGGAAATTTACGAATGTTAAAATTAAAGGCATCTCTTTTATAATAAATACTTCTATGTACTTTATAATACTTAATATGCAATGATATATCTAAGGAATTAGATTTAATTGGACTATGATTAACTGTAACTAAGTTTAAGTAATAATGCTAAAAATTCATATTAGGATAAAAATTTTTATTTTTACCAAAAATAATTATATCAACATATCTAAAAATGTGAAAATAATTATTAATAATATAATAATATTCATAAAAGTGTAAAAAAAAGTTAGCCAAACTATTGATAGCAGATCCACCTTGAGTTTAAACCATTAGTTTGTCTACATAATGAACCATTAAAATTAATGTAATTTTCTCTTAGACTAAATGTATTATATTTTTAAATTTGTTAAAATTAACACTAAGATTACAATTATTGTGATTTTCTAAAATTTTTTTTAATAATATCATTTATATCAATGGAATTGAAAAGATCTTCAAAGTCATAAATATGAACAGACTAAATATTTTTTAAAAAACTATAATACATTTACTATATTTAATTATAGCTTTATTATGTATATAAAGATAATAAAGCTGTAATTAAATAAAGCAAATGTATTATTAATAAATGTCGTAAATATTTCTGAGAGGAAAGTTGCAAGTATCCAACCCACAATTCCTATAAAAGAAAAACCATCGATTCATCGATAGTTTAATCCTATATAGGCTATAATTATCTTTTTTTTTTCAATTCAGAGAGAACACGAACTTTTGCTTCACAAAAGAAAAAATAATATACAAAAAATACAAGGAAGAAACCTTATGTTTGCGACTTTCCAAACAAATCTACAGAAAAGCCACACACATAAAGCTTACTCCAAGCATAATAATCATCAACCTCCTGTGTTCATGCCGATTCGAACTGACGATCTTCGGGACTGCAGTGGGACATCAGACGATTTTGACGCCTCTGACAGCTTAGTCACTTGAGACCTACCGTTAAGAGCTTACTTGTCTTTCATACGTTGGGACCCGTTAGAAAAGGGTAATAGCATAACCCCGCCCTTCGTAGAAAGGAAGATTTTTTTAATGTTTGCATTCAAAAGGGAATGCCGGATGTACATTTTTAATGGCCTTATTAAACGTACATGTATTTTGAGCAATTTTTCCTTCAAGCAACCCTTGGTGTGATTTCGGCCCAGTTGCCATACCAACGGTATCAAACAACATTTTCCTGGTAAACTGAAAAAATGCTTGAAATTCCAACAAAGGGGATTTTCTTCTTTCTACGTCGTAAAGAAGACGGTGGTATTTTATATATATATATATATATATATATATATATATATAAACACTATTAAAATTCGTAGGTAAACAAGCGGAAGTAAATCTATCTTCACTCGAACACCACGACGCAAAGACTCGCCAAAAATACCAAAATTTCACGAATGATTCGAGAAATTAGTTTTTACCCTTTATATTCCGATATTGCATTTAGTTAAAAAGATATTACTTTAAAAACTTTGTTTTTCTACTGCGTGTTGTTCCTTCCTCCAAACAGAATGAAAAACGGGGAGGTGAAAATAATATTTCTGTACGTTTTAAAAACTGTAGCTGAATGCAATTTTTTATATTTATAAACGAGGCATAACAGCTCACACACTCGTAAAAATGTCTTTATCATTTTTAAATATACTACTATAAAACATATATGGATTGTAAGATCAGTTGTAAAATCCTAAAAGCTTTTAGAGGAGCTAAAAACATGTAATTTTGGATTGATAAAATGTTTAAAATACACAAATATACATGTTATTAAGCAAATACATTTGAAAAATCAAACTTCCTTTTGAAATGAACGTAATTGAAAGAAAAATTTTTAATTGCAAATGAGTGGAAATGCATGTTTATCTAAGGGGTATCCCCAAAGTGAGGTAATCCTCAAACTTAAGACTCAAACTCAGAAGCACAACAATCCATGAGGGCCAGGAACTACTGTGCCCATCATAATACACGTGACCATTGGACGCTGAGGTGCATGAACAGATGTCCCGATTTGGTGGTCTGTCTGAAGAGAGACCTTCAGTGTTTAAGACCCGAAGCAAGCTTGGTACTCATTTATCGACCCAATGTAGCGGGGATGAAAGGCAGAGTCGACCTTGCGCAGCCCGTTAATAGAACCCCACACCTGTTGTGTATAAGAACTATACACTACCACTCGATCCTATTCGGAGAAAAAAAAATTTAATGTTAGAATCTTATATAAATCCCTAATGAATGAGGGAGTCCAAACTTTTTTTTTTTCCATGTAAACTGTTTAGACGGAAATGGTTAAATATGAACATTTCACAAGTTGCATAAATTAAAACTAACCGTTATAGTTTACATAAATTTTTAAGGGTGAAAAAGGTGTATTTCGGCTGCACGAATTTTAAAAGGAATACGGTTACGAAAAAGTAGTACAAATCTATCTAAAGTAGAATTGGTTACCTTGCATATTGTCAAACACAACAATGTATTGGAAGCCAATTCCACAATTCGTTGTTATAAAAAATGTATGGAAAATTACAAGATTTATTTTTGCATTTGTAATTTATATATATATAATTTTTCCTGGGAACTTTAAAAGCTAGAGCGGCATCCATCAAAACCGCGGTTCTCTCTGTTTTTCCAGATCGCCCCTGACTAAGCCGGCTCAGCCATAGTAAGTGAAAATGCCGGATTTTGTTTGTCAAGATCATTTTATAGCAGACTGCATTTTTCATGTATTTTAAATGGTCGTTTTATATTTTCTACATCAATATTTTAATGTCTGAATTTAAAATTACATAAAATTCTTGACATTCGCATCAATGACCATGATAATTTTTATTAGATATGAATGTGTCATCAAACGATTACATGACTAATATTAACATATTATTTTAACCATTTAACTAATATTAAGTATAACGTAACGCACACAAATTTTCTGAACTTTAAAATAAATATTTCGAAAACTACTTCTGACATACTCAAAATTTTTCATTCCTACGCTTTAGCTTCTCAGTTTTGCTTCTATGTAAGAATTTATTGTAATTGTATATATTTATCAATTTTTAGTATATTTTTTGCTCTTAGCATGCACTTTTCAACTGAATTGAATGAAATCTTCGAAATATATTAAAAGATACCAAAGAAGCTATATAATATATATATAATTTGAAATTTTTATTATACTCAAACAATTGCTAAAACTTATGGTAAATAATTTTTAACTTTGCGATACATTTTTTTTTTCGAAATTTCAAATGGAATATCTAACATAAAATTTCTAGCTTTATACGGTCGAGATTTCAAAAAATATCCAGATTTTAATTACTTACTCAGTTAGCCTTTAAAAAGATAAATGTTGAGGTATTTTGTATAAATAGATATTTTTGAACAATAATTCGAATGTTTTTGAATAGCTCGATTTTAAAATTGATTTTTATGTTTATTTATATGCATAAATGTTTCCGTATATTTTTGATTACCATTTATTCAAACATTCAAGTTATGAAAAAATGTGTGAAAATCTTCATTCATGTTCTCTTTGATGTAAACTGAAGTTGAAGCACTTAAAATTCAAATATAATTCGGTGTATTTTAACAATATATAACTAGGTACTGTACTTAAACTTCCCTGAACACTTGGGCTTTGAAATCTAAAAAAAAACTAATAAATCTTAATTAGTTTTTTTTCGTTATTATTTTTATCAAAGTGTAAGAAAATGTTTCAAATGATTTGATGAAGTTTAAATTCATTTTTAGTGGTTGGAAAATTGAAAAGATTTCAAATTTTAAAGAGTTTGGTGTTTTATTAATTTTTTCGGTATCTTATAATAAAATAATCATGTTTCAAAAACTGAAAGCTTTGATTAAAATAAAAAAATGAAGCGAAAGAATATACTTAAAAAAAAGATAATTTGTCTAACTATATAAAATAGCAGATTGCCCTGACACGCCCCAACTTGTTACAGTTTCAAATTAATATGAAACCAAAAGGGAATTGTAACATATTTTACTTATGCGTTGGGACTTTTTAAAACTTTTAAGATACGATGTACGAATAAACACTTCCTGGGGTCTCAAGAAATTTCCCCTCGATTTTTTACGATTGCCCCAGGGTCAAAACACGGGGTTTCCTGCGAGCCATAAAACTTCCCCTCAATGTCCTGCTGTGTTGCTTCCACCGTCCCCAAATATCTTTCAAGATGTTAAACCTTTAAAACTGGGGAGAGGATTTCAGAAAAGTGCGGCTAATCCGCTTTTGAAAACGTTACTTGAAGGCAGAAAAATCATTGTAGTCCATTTTCGAAGCATCTTTACACTGACGGAATTTTCCGTGCTATCCGGTTAGAGGGTTAAAACAAATTGTTGCCATCCATACCTTGATAAATTAACATTTAAAAATTAAAATTAGAGAGGCTATGTCTACAGTAAATAAAATTCTTACTGTCCAAGTACATGACAGCTTTGTCAACATGACATCAGAATGTAAACAAAGTTGCATGGTCATGGATGACTGAATCGGAACTACCCCGTAACTCAGTAAAAAATGCATTAAACCACAATTTTTTTTGCGTTTGATAGAGAGGCTAATAAAATATTAAAATAAGTCAAAACAAATGTTTCGATATTTTAGTCAAT